>PVKE010011854.1:0-39400 GCA_004027555.1 Craseonycteris thonglongyai | reverse complement strand
TCTTCAGTGCATAGTTATTTCTATTTTACTTTTTGACAGATAGAGAGAGAGACAGAGACAGAGACAGTTAGAGAACCAAACTGTGGGAACTCCGCAGTTCAGCACGTGGGTCCTGCCTGGGCCGGAGCCGGGATTCGATCCTCGGTCCTCATGGCCTCAAAGCGAGCGCTCAACCCACTGAGCCGTCCCGGCTTTCCCCCTCCTCTCATTTTATTTTTTGATGAATATTTTGGGAAAACCCGCAGAGCACTGAAGCCGCAAAACATGAAGCGCGAAGTGGCGAGGGAACACTGTAGTCTCTGAAGGTAGTTAAGTATTTAACCTTTACTATAAACTATTTTCCTTTGTTTTAATCATTTTGGGACAACAGCAAACGAAAATTTATTCAGAGTAAAATAACATATTCCTTTCAATTATGAACTTTTAAAGCTGAAAGAGATTTGCATGATTTTTACAGTACTAAATTCTGCATTTCACAGATCAAACATTCCCCAAGAAGCATAGTGTTTGACAACACGACTTAGCAAATTAGTGGCAGAGCCAGGAATAGAGCCCAAATCTCCTGTCTTCCACGTGGTATTCTTTCTACTACTACTACCCCATTACCTTTACCTGTGAAGAAAGCTATACCAAAGAGGATAAATGGTCACACCCTTTCAAAACAATTTAGAAATTATATTTTAGTGTTTTGTAACTTATTACTCACTGGTCAAATTTTAAAAAAATTATGCAATACTAGGTGGGAATTAATACATCCCAATTTATAGATGAATTAACTGGTAAATTATCAATTTAAATTTCTTTATGCTTAGAGTTGTAACATCCATTGCTATAGAAACAGTTAAACTGTATCGATCTAAACACCATCAATGTAAAAATAAGTATATACATATATAGTTCACTTATCCCAATGAATAGAAAAGAAACTTGATTGCTGGACAGTTTGATTTGAAAATAATAAAACACATCCACAACTTGAACAGCTCACAAAATTTTAATTCAAATCACTCACAAGAAGCCTAAATGTCCACAGAATAAGAGATGCAGAGAAGAGCAACTTTTATAACCATTTTTGATCTGAAGCATAGCTTCATTCACAAAAACATAAACACAGCCAAAATTTACAGAAAGGCTTACTGAGCTTGAAGGGACCATTTTTCAGCTATAGTGACATCCTTGCTTTTACTTACCAAATTTACGTAGGACATTTTCTATCTTACCGGTTACAAAATTAAAGCATTTATGCTAGAACATGTCACTTTTCTCCATAATGATGATGGAGCTAAATAATTAGAATTGAAAAATTGGAGTCCTTCATTCAGCATTCTATAACTTCACATAAGTTTGCTTAAAATATACTTTTGTTTATCAAACAAATATAAAACAATTTCAATTAAAAATACATGCAGTTTTCTGTCTTAATTCTTAATTACTTATAAGTAGGCAGTTTATTACAGGAATAAACTTGAAGGAAACTTTGATTTTTGAAAGTATCTCAGACCAATTTGAGGTAAAATCTGTAGTGAAACAAGGCTGAGGTGTGATTGAATTAGACTGCTATTAAATTTTATGTATCAGTATGAAAATAAGTGGATGAAGAAGACTATAAAATACAAATATTTATGTAAAATTTGAAGTGCCCTTGACATTTTTCAGATTGATTAATTCTGAATTACATTAAGCTAAACACTTGTTGGAGAAAAATATTTTGCATGAATCACTTTATCAAAACTTGAGAATAGTAAAACCCTTACATTTCTGAGCATAACAGACTTCTAACACTAACAACAATGAATTAAAATGTCTCCAATTTAAAAAAATGATACCAGTTATCCAATGTAAAAATTATCATTTACAATAGTTTAATATAACCATATGATATATTTTTATAGCTTGAACGTTAAGTATTATTCTTAAGACCAGGAAACACACCTTTACTTTTAAAAGGAAACTCAGTTCTTTATATTATCTGTTTCATGAGTATTCCCCAGTTCCAATTCAAGTATGAGTTGTTTTTACATTACTACCAATGTCATCAACTTTACTTTCTTTAATATGCATGAGTGTATTCAACTTTATGCAATCCTCAGCTTTCATTTCTCTGAATGAATCTACTCCTTTCACTGTCCTAATTTCAAAAAGATCTTCAGCTAAAATACAATTTGAATTATTAGCCAATCTATTGTCTCTATCAGTTTCAACTGGTTCATTTTTTTCTTCATTTGTATCTACAGGATCATAAAGTTCAGGTGTAAAATAGATAGATTCATCTTCTGCTTCTGTTTCAAAAGTTGTATTTGAAGTGAAAAGTTTAGCTTCATTTACAAGAGACAATTCAATGTCCGGATCCGAGGTTTCTTCACAGTGGAGCAGCTGTTTGGGATGATCTGTTTTTAGAAGAGCAGCATCAGTCTTCATTGATGGAGTAATGGTTTCTGACTGAGTACATGGTCCAAATGATGTGTTTACTCTCAGAGATGAGGACTCACATTCATCAGTGAATGGCAAAACAATTTTACATCCCTCTTCTGTTTTGAAAGTGGAAGAACTAGAGGCATAGTCCTCTGGTGACCTAAATTTAGGCACTGTAGTCAGAATTTCACCAGTAAGATGCTGTCCCAAAGAATTAAAGCTAGACCAGCTAACTCCCTTTGTTTGTTTGCTGAAGGTTGGGCTTGTGGATCTGGATATCACAATTTTTTCTGCTTCCACTGCCTGGGCACACTCTTCCAATAATACTGGATCATCTATGAATATAAAAATTTAAGAATGTTAACTTTCTGTTCCTAATGTAACAGTTGTTCTATTAAAATGATTTTTATTAGAAATACTAAAATAACTGTGTAAGATACACAATTTTGAGCCCATAATGAGTAGTAGTAGGACTTTCATCTTTTAATGTAAAGCACTTAATGTTAATTCTGAAAGGAGTCTAAGATATCCAGTGAATTCTAACCCAAGTTATAATGCTGTCAATAAATTATCAAATTCCACACTAGGGACCTCAGGAATGAGTGAGAAAAGGAGGGATAAAAAGAAAGAGAATGATGGTTGAGTAAAGGAGGGAACAGGTTATTAAAATTTACCTTGAAAATCCACTAACTAGTGAATGATAAAAACTGACCTAGACCAATTCCCTTAAGAAAAATGACAACCACAAAGACTAAGATGTAAAACTGGTTAGGAATTAAGACCCAGACTAGAACCTAGGTTTCCTGATTACCAGTATAATGACCCTGAATTCACTATGACATTTATCTAGGAGAGAAGCACATACTACAAAATATATATTTAAAAATATTATTAAACAATATATTAAATAACTATATTAATCAAAACCAACTGAAATAACATCCAATGATATAGACCACAGTTTGGCAAACTTTTTTGATAATAGGGAAGACAGTATAAATATTTTAGGTTTTGTGGGACATATTGTATCTGTTGTAACTATTCAATTATGCTGTTACTGTGTTCTATTCAACTTTGCAAAAACAGAAAGCAAGCTAAATTTGGTCCAGAGGCCATAGTTTGCCAATCTCTGATACAGACCATTATATTCTAATATATTTTAAAATATTATTTTTTACCACTTAGAACCAAGGACTTTTATTTCCCTAAACTAAGAAATTCAGGTAAGAAAAAATATCTATAAATTAGATCAATTTTTAATATAGCCTTCAAAAAAAAATCTACCATTTGTATAATACTTTACAACACTGTGATATTTACCATGTTATTAGATCTTCACAACCCAACCTGGAGCAATAGGTAGCAGATAATTACTTTTCTATTAAGACTCAAAAAGTTAAATGATTTGGTCATGGTCACAAAGCTAGTTAGAGGCAAAGCTTGTTAGTGGAAGACCAAAAAATATGCTCTGGGCGCCTGACAGAAGTTTGTTCCCCTTCCAATGTACCATATTATTTTGTTAATTTATGTTAACACCTTGTATTGTAAATCAACATACTTAAATACCATTTCACTAAATACAATGCAAGACTTCTCTATCAAATGTCCATATAACTTTTCATACTTTTCTCCTTTTTGGAGGTGACGGACTTCCGGACTTCTGGTAGAGCTGGACTTCTAGTTACCACTCTAGGACACTCTAGTTCTTGGACACACATGTCTGCTTCACCTTCCCTGGGATTCTCTGGTGATAGATGATTTGCTGCTTCTAATAAATAGGTTGAGGCACTGTCCTTCAAACAGGCCACTTCAAGTGTAGACTCATTGTTCTGTACAGACTTTCTATACTTGTTGGACACATCAGTGACCTTTTGGTGCTTTTTGGAAAATGCAGCCAAGGATTCCAGTGCACTGTCAAAGGTTGAATGGTGCTGAATCTGCTGCCGTACCCATTTAGAAAGTCCTAGGGAAAAAGTAAACCCAGGAAAGAAACTTTGGTTATTTATTAAGATATTATATATAAAATATAGTACCAGTAAGAAAAATCTTAGATAAGTAATGTATTTGAACTCAGAGTATATAGAATGGTTTTCAATAATGTTCCTGCATTTTTATGTTCATATGTACCATATGCTCATGTATCACTAACATTTCTCTTTATATGCAGTGATCGTCAATTGGAGGGAGGACGCAGTGGGAGAGGAGTAGAGAGGGGGAAATATATTATCTGTCACTTTAGAATAACTGGGGAATAAGGCAAATTCAATTCCATCATAATTCCCCACAAAAATTGCCATCTTTTTAATTGTAGGGAAACTAGAAGTTGTAAGCAACACAATCTTACATTATAACTTTTTAAATTTGAAACCTTTTGCAAAAATAAATTCATAGATCTTTTTCTTTTTGTTTCTCTTTCCCCCTAATTCTAAATATATCTTAAACTATTCTGAGGGGTAAAAGAAATAACACTGTTTTATAGGCAAATCATGTCCTATCTAAATATTTATTATATAATTATTTTTTAATATACAAATAATTAAGTAGTAAGGGACAAGATTTGACCCGTGACATATAAAAACTGCACAAAAAAAATCATATTGAATACAAGGTATTTATAGTATGATTCACTTCAGAATGAAATTCAGGTATTTGAACTTTTAGAAAATAAATGTTCTCTAATAATGTTGCTAAAACTTTTATCTTCACCTTTTAGCATAGTTTAAAAAATCACTACAGTATTCTAAGTTTAGAGAAAGATAAGACAGAGCTTCAAGCAACTTGAACTAGTATACTTCCATTTTAAATGCATTCCTCACATAATGCAATGCATGGGTGATGTGATGTGGACTTGTACATCTGGAAACTGTCTAATTGTTACCAATCAATGTCACCCCATTAAATTTAACAATAAAATATAATTTAAAATAAATAAATAAATAAAAATAAATGCATTCCTTTAGCTTTTTATCCCCAGTGAAGTTTTTCCATCAATCTTTATTTATGCAAATTAAATTTAAAAAATCAGTCATCAAAAGGAATTTATATGCCTAGATAAGAAAATATTTCACACTTTGGGTCTTGGAAAAAAATAAGAACCACACAGAAATGAGAAATATTTAATTCAAAAAAATCTCTCAACAAAACTGAACTATAAGGTAAAAGTTTAAATTCTAGATTTTAAAATAAGAAAAGAAGTGAAATAAGCATTTCCTTTAAAATGCTTTATTTTTTGTTTGCTAGGGGAAAATAATTATACCAAATAAAAATATAAAATTTTCCTAAATTAAAAAATTTTAGTACTGTAGTTACTTCTTTCAATTTCATCTTTTTGTAAGGAAAGAAAACATTTCAGTATAAATGCCAGTTTTCTTTTGAGACTTGAAAGAATCTGAGCTCCACCTGCTGACTAAATATAAGCACTTAACATTTTGATTTTTTGGGAATTTTATATATTTTTTATTTATTAAATTTATTGGAGTGACATTGGTTAGTAAAATTATATAGGTTTCAAGTGTACATTTTTATAATATATCATCTATATATTGAATTGCATGTTCACCACCCAGATTCAGTTCTTCCATTACCATATATTTGACACCCTTTAGTCTTGACTTAAGTACAATGGCTTGCTTTACATACAAAGGGAAGAAGATTAATGAAGCAGCATTTGTTGGTTTAATCCATGTGGATTTGTGTTAATATCAAAGCAAATACAGTAATTAGGCTCTGAAATGGAAAAAGTATAGTCCATGCCTACAGACAGCTAATCTGAACAAATTTAAAATTTAGCATTTCTTCATTATAGTATGGTATAATATAATCTTTTTGCATTAAAGATAATAAAGATGCAAATATTTCCAACAGTTTTTTAACAACTGATGGATTCCTAGTGTTGACTCAAAAGGGACTGTGTCATTGCTGAATAAAATTAGAGACTCCTCAATGAAGTTACATTCCAATAAACCCACCATAATTTGGAAATATCATTAAGTCAAAAATGCATTTAGGAGAAGCCGGGATGGCTCAGTGGGTTGAGCGCTCGCTTTGCAGCGCCAGGGACCGGGGATCGAATCCCGACCCCGGCCCGTGTGGAGCCATGTGCTGAACTGGGAGCTCCCCCGGTTCGGTTCTCTCTCTGTCTCTGTATCTCTCTCTCTCTCTCTGTCAAAAATAAAAAAATAAATAAAAATATATTTAAAAAAATAAAAAGTTGAAATTAAAAACCTTTAAAAAAAAAATGCATTTAACACACTTAACCTACTGAACATCATAGCTTAGCCTCGTATACCTTAAACATGCTCAAGACACTTACATTAGCTTACAGTTGGACAAAATCAGCTAACATGAAGCCTATTTATTACATAATGCCCAGCATCACCAGAGAGTATCCTAGCATATCTCTACCCCAAAATTTAAAATTCAAAGTACAGTTTCTATTGAAAGTATATCACTTTTGCACCATGTAAAGTCAAAAATCATAAGTTGAACCAGCATAAACTAGGTACTTGATATTTGTTCATTTGAGTGGGGAAATAAATGACCATCTATTTGATTTTGCAGCATGCAATGGTGCTTCTTTTCCTTTTAGAGAATACTAGCTCTAACATAAACTCAATAATAACTGAAGTATTTCTAAACCAACCAACCAACAAATAAACAAACACAACAACAAGCCTCAACATAACTCAGAATGAAAGAAGAATCCTAAGCAGCAAAAGGAGAGGTCTGTGCGCTTACATGTAAAAACTTAATATATCTTAGAAAATTCACTTCTTAGAACCGCTTTTTCCCTGCTAAATAAACTGTTACTGAGTCAAATACCACATTCTATGAAATTGAAGGATCCTAACTGACTAATACTATGTTGGTAACTAACCAAATTCTCCTCTAAGGACTTTTTGGTAAACACATGAACATTAAAAAGCTAGATTTCCAGTCAATATGAATTATCCAGGTTTGATCTAATAATCCAAATTCTGTGTATAATTCTTTGTATTTAAAAGAATAAGTCATGAAATACCAAGGACTGTTATTAATTCTTACTCTAAGCCCAACTGAGAATCTTACCAGATATGTATCGATTTGGGTTACTCTTGAAGCGATCATCCACTAGAATAAGAGCTCCCCAATCATTTTTGTGTCGAATACACCTATGAAAAATAGGGTGAAAATAAAGTACATAAATTTTGAAAATAAAAGCTAAATTTCTAGTGGGACAGATAGAAAATTGAGAAAATCAACAATGTGTCAGTTATATATTCCTTTAATCAAAGTTATTTTTATGAAAAACGTTATAGAAACTAATAAAAACACTGTATCAAAGTAAGCATATAAAAAGTCCCCTACTTCTATCAACTGTTATATGCATTCTATTTTGAAAGTCAATAGAAAATATTTTCCAAAACCTTCCTAAGCCACAGATTATCTTTGACTTCACATAATATATTGTCAATTTTATGTAGATGACTTTTATTCATTTAATTTTATCATGAATGTTTATTTTTATTTAAAAAATTTGATATGCACCGATTAATATCGAAGTAGTTTTTCTTCTTTAGACTGTAAATATGGTGGATTGCTCTAGCAAAAATGTGAATATTGATACATACTTTCATTCCTGGGATAATCACATATGGCCATGGTACATTATTCTTTTTATAGATTGTTGGATTCATTTGATAAAACATTTTGTATTAAAAATTATTTAAAAAAAATTAAGAGTACAATTCAGTGGTTTTTAGTACATTTATAAGGTTGTACAATCTATATTGCTATCTATTAAAGGACATTTTTTATCTCACCAAAAAGAAACCCAGGACCATTATTAGTCAATCCCAGTTGCCCCAATTATTCTCCCTAACCTCTGGCGACCACTAAATCTACTTTCTGTCTCTATAGATTTGCCTATTTTGGACATTTCCCATAACTGAAATTACACAGTATCTGGCATTTTGTCTCTGGCTTCTTTCACCTAGCATGATGTTCTCAAGGTTACTTGTATTGTGCATCAAAACTTCATTATTTTTATGGCTGAATAGTATTATACTGTGTGGATATACCATAATTTGTTAATCTATTTATAAATTAATGGGCATTTGGGTTGTTTCCACCTTTTGATGATTATAAATGATGTCATGAATGTCTGTATACAAACTATTTTGTCTGTATATGTTTTTAATTTTCTTGGATATATACCTAGGAGTGGAATAAGCTAGGTTCTATGGAAACTCTACTTGTATGTTTAACTTTCCGAGGAACTGACACTTTTTTCCAAAGCTGTTGCACAACTTTACATTGTCATCAGCAATGTATGAGACTTCCAGTTTCTCCATACCCTCATCAAAACTTGTCATTGTCCATCTTTTTTATTACCGTATGTGATGTTATCCTAGGGTTAGGAGATGTGAAATGTATTTCACTGTGGTTTTGACTTAAAATTCTCTAATGACTAATAATGTTAAGTATCTTTTCATGTGCATACTAGCTATTTGCATATCTTAAGAAATGTTTACTCAAAAAATTTAAAATTGCATTATTTGTCTTTTTATTTGTGAATTCTAAGAGTTCTTTATATATTCTGGATAGCAGACCCTTTTCTGATATATGATTTTTCTCCCATGTGTATTAGTTATCTTTTCCAATTCTTAAGTGTCCTTTGAAGAGCAGAAGTTTTAAATTTGACACAGTCCGATAATGTAATTTTTTGAACAGTTGCTGTGCTTCTGATGTCAGGTTTAAGAAACCATTGCCATGGGGAAGCCGAAATGGTTCAGTGGGTTAGGCGCTCACTTTGCAGCCCTGGGGACCGAGGATCGAATCCCCGCCCCGGCCCGTGTGGACCCATATGCTGAACTGGGGAGTGCCCCCAGTTCAGTTCTCACTGGGGCAAGACCCCAGCCCAGTTCCTGCCCTGTGCAGCCCCGCCCACCTATGGAATGAAACTATGTGGAAAAACCAATGATGTGCAACTATGGAGACTGTTCTGGGCCCTCCCCCTTCTGTCTCTGACTATCTCTCTCTGTGTCAAAAACAATAAATAGATCTTTAAAAAAAAAGAAAAAGAAAGAAACCATTGCCTAATTCAAGGTCAAGATTTACAACTGTTTAGTCTTTGATGCATTTTTAACTTTTGTATATGGTGTGGGTGTGACGTAGGGTCTAACTTCATTCTTTTGTATGGGATATCCAGTTATTCCAGCACCGTGTTAAAAGATTATTCTTTCCCGCATTGAACTGTCCTGGCATTTGGTCAAAAATCACTTCATTGTAAATGTATGGGTTTGTTTCTGGCTCTTAAATTATATCCCTTGTTTTATGTCTATATTATGCAGTACAAAGCAGTTGTGATTATTGTAGCTTTGCAGTAAGTTTGAAATTGAGAATTGCCAGTTCTCTAATTTTGTTCTTTTTCAAGATTTTTGTGGCTATTCTGGGTCTCTTTCAATCTCCATATGAATTTTAGGATCAGCTTCTCAACCTCTGCAACAAATCCAGGTGGGATTTTGGTTGGTATTGCATTGAATCTGTACATCAATTTGGGAGATTTATTATTATTAATAATAATAAGTCTTCAAATCCATCATCATAAAATACTTCATCTAGACATTTCTTTCAACAGTGTTTGCAGGTCTCAGTGTAGAAGTCTTGCATTTCTTTTGTTAAATTTATTCCTAACTATCTTATTCCTTTTTGTTATTGTAAATGGAATTCTCTTAATTTCATTTTTAGATTGTTCATTCCTAGTGTACAAAAATGCAATTGATTTTTGTATACTGAGTATGTATCCTATAACCTTGTTGAATTTGTTTATTAGCTCTAACAGCTATTCTTTATAGATTCCTTAGGATATCTATGTAGTAGACTATCATGTCATTTGCAAATTTTAAGATATTTTACATCTTTACTAATATGCGTAGTTTTCTCTCTTTTTTCTTAATTGCCTATAACCTCCAATATAACATTGAATACAAGTGGTGAGAAAGAACATTCTTGTTTTCAAAATTAGGGGAAACATTCAGTCTTTCACCATTAAGCATAACTATAGGTTTATTAGAGATGCCCTTTACAGTTAAGAAAGTACACTTCCACTCCTACTTTGTTGAGTATTTTATCATGAAATATGTTGGATATTGTCAAATACTTTTTTCTCATCTTGATACCATATAGTTTTCTATTTTATTCTAATGTTACATTGATTAATTTTAGTTGAAACTACTCAACTGGTTGTATGTTGAACCAACCTTGCATTCCTGGAATAAATCCACTTGGTCACAGTGTATAATCCTTTTAGTAAGTTGATGGATTCAGTTTCTGTTAGGGATTTTTGCATCTATAGAAATAAAAGACATTGTTCTATAGTTTTCTTTTCTTGCAATGTTTTTGATTGATTTTAATACCAGGCATTACTGGTCTTATAGTATAAGATGGTACATATTCCCTCTTCAATTTTTCCTAAGAGTTTTTAAAGGACTGTTGTTAATTCTTCTTTAAACCTTTGCTAGAATTCAGTGAAGCCATTTGGTCCTGGGCTTTTCTTTGTGGGAAGTTTTCTGATTACTAATTCTTCTATCTCTTTACATGTTATAAATCTATTCAGACATTCAACTTCTTGTGTCAGTTTTAGTAGCTTGTATCTTTCTTTGAGTTTGCCCATCTTATCTAATTTCTTGTCACACAACTGTTCAAGGCATTCTCTTATAATGCTTTATGTTCCTGAGAAATTGATAGTAATGCTCCTTCTTTCATTCCTAATTTTAGTTACTTGAGTCCTTTCTGCATTTTTTTCTTGGTCAATTGTCTTGATCTTTTCAAGGAAAGAACTTTTGTTACCCTGTTTTTTTCTACTGTACTTTCTATTCTCTATTTCCACTGTAGTCTCTATTATACTTTTGATCTGCTTGTCTTGGGTTTAGTTTGCCCTTCTGTATCTACATAATTCCTAAGGTAAAAGGTTAGATTACTGAATTCAGATCTTTTTCTTTAATATAGGCATTTACAACTATAAGTTTCTCTGGGCACTACTTTCACTGTATCCTCAAAATTTTGGTGCAGTTTTCACTTTCATTGATCACAAGGTATTTTTCTTATTTCCCTTGTGATTTCTTCTTTGATCCACTGGCTAAAAGTATGTTGTTTAATTTCCACATATTTATGAATTTTTCATTTTCCTTCTGTTATTGATTTCTAGTTTCATTCCACAGTGATCAGAAAAGCCAGATATTTTCTACAATCTTAAATGATTTAAAATTTATTGACTTATTTTGTGGCCTAACATTCTGGCCTATCTGGAAGAATGTGTCATGTACACTTGAGAAGAACATGTATTCTGCTGTTATAGGGTGTAGTGTGGTAGATGTTAAGTTTGTAATTGTTGGTTTATAGTGTTATTCATGACATATTTTCTGTTGCTTTTCTAATTGTTCTATCTGTTATTGATAGTGGGGTATTAAAGTCTCCAATTGTAACTGTTGAATTATCTAGTTCTGATAGTTTTTGCTACATACAATTTAGAGCCCTTTTGTTATTACAGCTGCATAATGTTTACAACTACTATATATTCTGTTGAAATGACAATTTTATCATTATAAAATATGTATTTCCCTCCCACTTCTCTCTCTTAACTTCTCTCAAACAATAAATCTTTAAAAAAAATACACATTGGGGAAGCCGGGATGGCTCAATGGGTTAAGTGCTCACTTTGCAGCCCCGGGGACAGAGGATCGAATCCTAGCCCCGGCCTGTGTGGACCCATATGCTGGTACTCCCCAGTTCAGTTCTCACCGGGTGAAGACCCCAGCCCAGTTCCTGCCCTGTGCAGCCCCACTCCAACCTGTGGAATGAAACTATGTGGAAAAACCAATGATGTGCAACTATGGAGACTGTTCTGGGCCCGCCCCCTTCTCTCTGTCTCTGTATCTCTCTGTCAAAAACAATAAAATTAAATCTTAAAAAAAAAAAATACACACACACACATGTACATATAGTGTCTAGTAACAATTTTTGTCTTAAAGTCTGTTTTGTCTGATATTAATATAACCAAACCATCTCTCTTTTGTTTACTGTTTGCATGGTAAGTCTTTCCCCTTCCATTTATCCTCAACTTATTTGTGTTTTTTAACTAAAGTGTTTCTTCTGCAGGGAGCATATAATTGAATCACATTTCTTTAAAAAAAATCCATTTACCAATCTTTGCCTTTGATTACTTACCTATTTATATTTAATGTGATTATTGATAAGGTAGGATTTACTTAACTATTTTGTAAACACCCAATTTACTATGTTTACTATATGTCTAATTTTTTGGGGGGTGAGGTTCATTATTTCTCCATTACTGCTTTATTCTGTGTACAACAGATATTGTTATGTACCATGTTAATTATCTTATTGTTTCCTATTACTTTGTGCTATTTTATTACTGGTTGCTTTGAGGATTATAATAAACACTTTAATGTATAACAATCTAACTTGGAGTAATACCAACTTCATTTCAATTGTATACAAAACATTGTTCCTGTATAATCCTTTTCCTTCCCCCCTCACCTTTGTGCTATTTCTGTAATATAAATTACTTATTTAAACACTGTACAACTGTGCAGAAAAAGAGTTAACACAGAAGGCAAAATTGCTTAACTCTAGAAAGGGCCTGCATACAAGGTAGCCCCCTAGGTTGGTATTTAGAAACTTAGATTTCAGGAGGATTCTAATCATTGACTGAGAAGAGAGGTTCACTGTGTCTAAAATATATGTACAAACAATATGATTAATAGTGAATGCCTGCTTTATTTCTGAAAGCCTGAACTTTTGAGAAGTGGTAGGTAAAGGCTGCCTATGTGACCAACCGCAAATAAAAACCCTGATTGTCAATATTTTGCACGTTACCACAACTAATTGCTGTGGACTTGTATCTTGTTTGACTTGGAGATGACCCTTAGAAGTTTGTGCGTGGTTTCCCCTGGACTTTGCCCATGTTGATTTTTCTTGGTATCCCTTTACTATAATAAATCCTAGGTGTGCACACAATAATATATGCTCAGTCAATCATGCTCCTAGGGAATTACTGAACCTGAGGGTGATCTTGGGTACCCCAAGACAATGCCTATCATCACAGATTTAAAATCATTGCTTTATGAAGTTTTTTTAAATCAGATAGGGGGAAATAAAATATAAAAATAAATTTATATATTTACCTATGAAATCACCTCTATAGATGCTCTTTATTTCTGCATGTGGATATGAGTTACTGCCCAATGTCCTTTCATTTCAGCCTGAAAATGACTTCTTTTAGTATTCTTGTAGAACAAAATTCCCAGAGGTTCTCTCAGTTTTCATTTTTTGGGGGAATATCCTACTTTCTCAATTTTATTTAATTGTTAAATTTATTGGGGTGACATTGGTTGATAACAATTACATTGTTTCCAGGTGTACAATTCTACATTACATTGTCTATACATCACATTATGTGCTCACCACCCAGAATCATCTCTCTTTCCATGACCATATATTTGATGCCACTTCCCTCCCGTTCTCCAACCCACCTTACCCTTTACCCTTAAGTAACCACCAAACTACTGACTGTGTCCATGAGTTTTTGTTTCTTTGTTACTTTCAGTTTTATATTCCACCTATGAGTGAGGTCTTATGTTTTTTTGATCCTTTCAGTCTGACTTATTTCTCTTAATAAGATAGTTTCAAGGTATATCCATGTTGTCACAAATGGCTGTATTTCATCTTTTCTTATCAGTGAGTAGTATTCCATGTGTAAATGTACCACAACTTCTTTATCCAGTCATCTGTCAAAGGACACTTTGGTTGTTTCCATGATTTGGCCACCGTGAACAGTGCTGCAAAATCTCCTTAATTTTTTTAAAGATCTATTGTTTGAAAGAAGGTGAAAGACAGAGAAGTGGGAGGGCCCAGAGCAGTTTCCATAGTTGTACATTATTAGTTTTTTGACATTGTTTCATCCACACAGGTAGGTGTGGGCTGCATGGGGCAGAACCAAGCCAGGGGTCTCCCTCATGGGAGGTGAGAAGCTTTGTTACCATCCTGGCAGTTACCAGTGTGTGCCACAGTTTAGCATATGGGTTTACACAGGCCAGGACCAGGATTTGCTCCCTGGATCTCATGGTTACAAGGCAAGCACTCATCCTGTTGAGCTATCCCAGCATCCCTTCTCTTTACATATAAACTTGGTTGACAGTCTTTTTCTTTTAGCACTTTGACTATGTCAATCCAGTGCCTTCTGCTCTCCATTTCTGATGAAAATTCTGCTAAAATTATTAAGGATGCATTGTGTATGAAGAGTTGTTTTTACCTTGCTGCCTTTTAGATTCTCTTTGTCTTTTCAGTTTATGACATGTCTACGTATGAATCTCTTTCAGTTTAAACTATGTGGAGTCTGCTGACTTTTTTAGACATACAACTTTTCACCAAATTTGAAGTTTCCAGCCATTATTTATTCAAATATTTTTTGTTTGATTCTCTCCTTCTAAGACTCCCATTATATGTATATTGGTATGCTTGATGGGGTCCTACAGATCACTGAAGTTATGATCATTATTCTTCATTCTTTTTCTTTCTGTTCCTCAGACTGGATACTCTCAATTAACTTATCTTTAATTAAACTGATTCTTCTTCCTGCTCAAAATTATGTTGAACACCTCTACTAAATTTTTCATTTCAGTTATTATACTTTTCAACTCCAGAACTTCCATGGGGTTCTGTCTTTAAAAATTCTTATTATTAGCATTCTCTATTTGGTAAGACATCACTCAATTTTTTAGACATAATTTTTTTCTTTAACCATCATTAAAATAGCTTTACATACTAAATACAATATCTGGACTTCCTTAAGGATACTTTTTATAGATTGCTTTTCCCTTGTATACTGGGCATACATTCTTCTTTCTTTGCACATGTCATAATTTTTGTTGAAAACAGAACATTTTAAATATAATGAAGAAACTGTGGAAATCAGGTTCTTCTCCCTCCTCAAGGATTTTTGCAGTTGCTATTGTGACTTTTCTAAAATAAATCTGTAAAGTATGTATTCTAGCATGTGTAACCAATGTTGGGTCAGCTTAGTGGTTAATAATTAGAGATTTCTTTAAACATTTGGAACCAATATGTTGCCCATTCTTTGCCAAGAGGCTTTGCTTGTGCTTTGGCACATGCTTTTAACCTGCAGCCAGGCAAGTAACTACTCTGCCTTAGTCTTAACTTCTGATTTGCAGAACTTCAAGGTCAGCCAGAAGTAGTCAAGGCCTTCTCAGGTCTTTCCTGAGCATATGCACAACCCTGGTCACGCGCACAATCCTACACACGTGTGGCCCATTAAAGTCCCAGGAAAATGTCAGAGAATTTAAAGCTCCCTATGGACATCTTATGTCCTAACTTTTCCATTTAAGCTTTTTAGTTAGCCTGTTATTTGCCCCAGTTTTCATTCATTGTCTCAGGAAACAAGAGCCGAGTAAGCTCTCAGTTAAGTCAAATAAAGACAGCCTTGTGAATAGGGTCTTCCAGGAAACTAACTACTAGACAAGTTCCATAATGACAATTCTCTAAGAATAAGATCCAGCCCCTCTTGTCACTTGTAGGTTGCTGGCTTTCGCTCTGATTTAAGGTTACTGTGAACTTTCTAGAAAAAATCACACAGAATTGGTGTTATTTTTCCTTTAAATTTAGTAATATTTGCCAGTGAGCCCACCTAGGTGGAGATATTTTTCAGAGGGTTTTAAATTTCTTTAATAGATAGGGGGGCATTCAGGGTTATTTCATCTTGCAATTAGCACTTTGTGGGTCTTTGAGAATTAGTCCATTTCATTTAAGTTGGTGAAGTATGTATATAGAGCTTTTCCCATATTATCCTTTTAAAGCCTGTGGTGTATGCAGTAATATCATGTATTTTATTCCACATGTTGATAAATTGTGGTTTCTTTTTTCTTCCTTCTCAATTTACCTAGAGGTTTGATAATTTTATTAACCTTCTAAAAACTGATTTTTTAGTTTCATTGATTTCCTTTGTTTTTTATTTTCAGTTTCATTGATTTATGCGCTTACCTTTATTATGTCCCTTTTTGTTTGCTTACATTTATTTTGTTCTTCTTTTTCTATCTTCTTAAAGTAGCTTAGATTATTGATTTGAAAACTTTCTTAAAATAAAAAAAGCATTTAATGATATAAATTTCCCACTGAGTAGCAACAGCTCACAAATTTTAATATGCTGATTTTAATTTATTAGTTCAAAAAGTTTTCTAATTTTCCTAAGACTTCTTGTTTTACCTATGAATTATTTAGAAGTATATTCTTTTTATTTTTTCTTTCTACTTTTATTTATAACCTCAGTGTTTCTATTCTTATATTCTTTATTTTTTAATTGTTAAATTTATTGGGGTGACATTAATATCAATTACATTGTTTCCAGGTGTACAATTCTATATTACATTATTACATTGTCTATACATTGCATTATGTGCTCACCACCCAGAATCAGCTCACTTTCCATCACCGTATGATTGGATCCCTCTCCCTACCTTCCGGCCTAACCACCCCTCCCCCACCCCATCCCACCCCACCCCTGGCCAGGTAACCACTAAACTATTTACTGTGTCCATGAGTTTTTGTTTCTTTGGTACTTTCAATTTTATATTCCACCTATAAGTGAGATCATATGTTTCTTGATTCTTTCAGTCTGACTCATTTCGCTTAATAAGATGTTTTCAAGGTTTGTCCATGTTGTCATAAATTGCTGTATTTCATCTTTTCTTATCGCTGAGGAGTATTTCATTGTATAAATGTGCCACAACAGAAGTACATTCTTAATTTTCAGGTGTTCAAATACTTTTGTGTTATATTTCTGTTACTGATTTCTAGTGTAATTCATTTATTGCATTAGAGAAACATACTTGCTATGATTCCAATTATTTTAAAAAAAATTTTAAGTTTATCACCTGGGATATGGTCTATATTGGTAAATATTCCTTGTGCACTTGAAAAGAATATTTATTGTTGCTGTTGAGTTCTCTATAATATCAATTCAATGTCATTATTTAATAACATTATTTTACTCTCTATATTCTTATTGGTTTTGTCTGCTCTTCTATTACTGAGATAGTTATCTTGAAGTCTATTTCTCTATTCAGATGTCACTTTTTGTGTCATGTATTTTTTTTTTCAGATTTATTTTTATTGGTTTTTGAAAGAGAGACAGAGAGAAGGGGGAGTGTCATGTATTTTGAAGCTCTGTTTTTAGGTATATATACATTTAAAATTACCACATGTCTCCTTTATAAATTGACTTTTTTATCATTCTGTCATTTTCCTTACTATTACCTCAGCAATTTTCTTTGCCTGAATTCTACTTCATCTGATATTAATATAGTTACTACAACCAGTTCATTGGTATATTGAATACTGGTCCTCCTCCCCAATCTGCCTGCTACTATTTACTTCCACAGCTCTCAAATAGCTGCTCCATGCATTCTGTCTAGGTTTTAAAGATAGTATAAATTCTGCTTACTCAATCTTACCTAGAAATAAAACCTCCAGACTATTTTAAAAGTTAATTTAGCTTTATAAATTTTAATTTTTAATCAACTACACAAGCATAGTTTAAAAGTCAAATATTACATTAATAGTTTTAATCGAAAAATTCTCTTTTACCTATGCACACCCCATCTCCAACTCTCAATCCTCAGAAATAAGTACATTTAAGTATCTTAGATAATTTTTCTGGTCATTTACCTCCATTTTCTAAATAACATTTTTACTACTCTACTTCTTGATTCTGGACCTTTAGAAACTATGTATTAACCCTTCCTATAGATGTTTATTTATCTTATATTACTGATATTCATCACCTCTCCATTCGAATAATTATATCACAATTCTTATGTAAATCAACATTCAGTGGATTATAGGTGAGTTATATGGTGTACTATGATTAGTATACAATTCCTTTCTTATACAAGATATTTTTGTCTTCCCTGGAGTTAAAACTGTCTATTTCCTCTTTTTGCTTAGTTTTCTGTATTTTCTATCATTGATTAATTCCCAAACTTTGCAACAGCTGTAAACATTCTTAATATGGTCAAACCCTTTATCTTCAGAAACCGATTTACAGGGTCTGGCAGAAGTAATACCCTTTATAGAAGTTTACCAGCTCATAAAGAAGGGGTGCTACTTCTGCTGGACCCTGCAGACCAATGATTATAGGACTGCTACACGGCTGTCATCCTAGAGCTTCCCTTCCTGATTTGTTTTGGGAAATCCTTTCCTCTCCTATGGACAGAAACTCTATAGTTCCTGCATCCCTGATAGTGTTCTTTCTGAACTGGATCAAATCTCCCAGGAGCATCCTGAGAAAGTGTGCATTTGAAGCAAATGCTTTAGATCCTTGCATACTTTATTCTCTCTTACAGTTTATGGGTCATTTGGGTTGTATAGAAGAACATACATTGCACATAAAATATTTCCTTCAAAAATCTGAAGATTATTTTCAACTAATGTTGCTTTTCAGAAGTCTGCTTCACATATCTTTGTATGAGATAGATCTTTTTTCTCTTTCAAAAGTTTTAGGACCTTTTCTTTATCTTAGGTTCTTTGAAACTGCACAATGAGATACTTTGTAGCTTTTCCTTTTAATGGTGGTTGGGTGGGCCCTTTCAATCAGAAAATTATGCCCTTTAATTCTGAGCATTTTTCATAAATTATTTCTATGTTTCTCTTCTATTTTTTCTGGTCTCTTGGTGTAGATCTCTTATTTATCAGAAGTTGGCTTTTACATACCGATCCTCTAACGTTCTAGTTTTTCTTTCTTATTTCCTCTCTTATCTTTTTGATATGGGAAATTTCAATGTTATCTTCTATGCCCAATTCTGCATTTAAAATTTGTTGCTATCATGTTAATGTATAGGAGCTTTTTCTTATTTTCTATTCTTTTTTCATGGAGGCACTACCTTACCTCACTTTGGATATTATTGATACTCTTTTTTTGAAGTTTTCTTCTATCCATGGGTTGACAAACTATAACCCACAGGAAAAATCTGGTCCATATCTTGTTTTTGTACAGCTTGCAAGGTAGAAGTGGCATTTACACTTTTAAGGATAAAAGAAAACACAAAAATGGAATATGGATGCAGATATATGGATGCAGAGTATATAACATGAAAAGCCTAAAACATATACTGCCTGGCCCTTTACAGAAAAAGTTTGCCAACCTCTGTTCTGTTGCACTGTTTCTGTTTTCTATAAGTTCTCCCGCTCTGTTCTTGTATTGTTAGTATTGTTTTGGTCTCCGTTTATGTTACAGATTTCCTTTGAATATCTGAAGACTATGTACTCATTTAAGAATAAGGCACTGGGAAAGCTGGGATGGCTCAGCGGGTAAAGCACTCGCTTTGAAGCCCCAAGGACCGAGGATCGAATCCCGGCCTCGGCCCATGCGGACCCACATGCTGAACTGGGGTGTGCCCCCAGTTCAGTTCTTGCCGGGACCTATGTGGGAGGCTCCCGGCCCAGTTCCTGCCCTGTGCCCACCTGTGGAGTGAAACTATATGGAACACTAATGTCGTCAACTATGGAGACTGCTCTGGGCCCTCCCCCTTCTCTCTGTCTCTCTCTGTCTCTGTTTCTCTCTGTCAAAAATCAATAAAATAAATCTTAAAAAAAAAGAAAAAGAATAAGGCACTAAAATGCTGAGTGGCAACTCTGAATACATGGGTGGGGCTTTAGGCTGGGAGGTTTTGCTGTAAGATAATCTGGTAGGAATAGGACCACTTCGTTACTATCAATAGGCCCTACTCATAGAGTGGTCAGTTTCCCTAAAGAGAATTACTATATTTTCCTGCCTTGCAGATATGAGATTGATTGTCATCCTATTCAGAACTGAGAAGAAAAAGTGAGAGTACTCACATTCAGTAGGTAAACTTTTCTTAACCCCCATCTTTAATTTAATCTTAGCTACGGTATACATGAAGTTGAAGACTATATAGACTCCAGTTTAATCTTTCCAGAGAGTAAACCTGGGTGGGGGAATGGGCTGTTTAACTACTTCTTATACTAACTTGCAACTAACCCTCTTGTTTTTAACTCTACTTTAACGGAAACTTTAGAGCACACCCAGCTCCTAAGCTTTTCCATGCCTGAATCTGGAGGATCTTGTTAGCTTTCACAACTGTAGACATAAATTTCAAGATTCTCTTGCCTGCTAAGTCACTCAATTGCTCATCTGTTTTCTAGTGTTCAAAATTTGTTGACATCCCATATGTGGTTGTCCCCTCTCATGCTCTTTAATTTTGTAGGTTTGACATTTTATTCCTTTACTATAATGGGATTTTGAGAGGGGGTGAAGATCAATGTAATTGTTTGATTTTTCCACAGAAACTTTAAAAATCTAAATTTTAGATGACATTCTTTCTTGATATAATTTTTAAGTAATCCATAGGTTCTAAGGCATCAGACCATAAAAGCGGGCAGATGGATACTGCAGATGGATACTGTAATCCACTGAATGTTGATTTACATAAGAATTGTGATATAATTATTCGAATGGAGAGGTGATGAATATCAGTAATATAAGATAAATAAACATCTCCTATAGGAAGGGTTAATACATAGTTTCTAAAGGTCCAGAATCAAGAAGTAGAGTAGTAAAAATGTTATTTAGAAAATGGAGGTAAATGACCAGAAAAATTATCTAAGATACTTAAATGTACTTATTTCTGAGGATTGAGAATTGGAGATGGGGTGTGCATAGGTAAAAGAGGATTTTTCAATTAAAATTATTAATGTAATATTTGACTTTTAAACTATGCTTGTGTAGTTGATTAAAAATTAAAATTTATAAAGCTAAAATAGAACAGTGTTAAAAATCAATAGAAAGTTTGGATGCTCCTCTATTTTAATTCCACTGTGGTTTATGTTTAAAGTATTCTATGGCAGAAAGGCATTTAAGTTAAAACAGTCCAGAGAAAAAGGTTTCACCTTTTCAGTTTCCCATTGTTTTCATACTGCCTTGCTCAAATGAATTATACCCACTTGAGACAAAGATTATACTTTTGGTAAAGTAGACCTGTTAAGTTGTCACAAAACCATCTGGTATATTCCTGAAGGCTGTTATTACATTTCATGGACTTATATTACTTCAAATACTCTAATATTCCCATGTGGACTTTAAAAAATAGATAACACTTTTAAAAACTCAATTTGTTTCTGTTTACTTTAGAGCCTGTAGACATAACCCTTATAAGAAGAGTACCTGACTAAGTATAAGCAACTTTTACGTCAATCAGTACACATTATGAGTTTTTATCAAAAACTGATGTAAAGCATTCATTTGATTTTTAAATGGACATGCTTGTTTATAATAAGTTATTGCTTGATACTGTTTCCTTGAAAATCAGTACAATGACATTTGGGCTACCCATTTTCTAACTAATAAAATACTAAAAACTACAGTATTACAAAATTAATATTACAAACACATAATTTTTATGAAATTCTAGAAAGTATGCTTTGAAACTTATAAGCTCTCTGGCTGATACGGTATAGTGAAAAAAGCAGTGAACCTGGCATTTTTCACTAACTCAACAGCATTAATGAGCATCTATACCCTAAGCTGAGACACAGTTGGTTGCTGAGAATGCAACAGAGATATAAACAAGCTATTATATATATATATATACAATGAGATATGCTATATAGAGATAATGCATAAAATATTATGGGTATCCTAGGGAGTAAATAACTTCAGTTGGAGAAGTAAAAAGAGTCTTCATAAAGGACATGACTTTCAACTAGGTTTTGATTGGTAAACTTGCCAAATGAATTGTATGGTAGCTTGTACACCAAGTCAGAGAGTAATGAAAGGATATGGTATGTCTAACAGTTTAATAGTGGAATTATGTTTAATAGTGAGAATTTTAGTGGAAAGAAATAAGGTGCAAGGATAAAACAACAGGTTTTGAGGTTTTGACAGTATGTGGGGCCAAGATGTTAAGGTCCACTTAGTAGCTCTATGATGTTAGACAAGTAATTATATCTCTCACAATAATATATGTAGAAAAGGTTTATAAATGACAAAGTAAGATACAAATATAGTCATGTGTCACTTAGTGATGAGGATACATTCTGAGAAATGTGTCCTTAGGTGCTTTTGTCATTGTGCAAGCATCAAAGAGAGCACTTACACCGACTTTGGTTATATGGTATATAGCCTGTCACTTGTAGAATACAAACCTATACAACATATTATTGTACTGAATACTCTAGGCAATTCTGACACAATGGTAAGTACTTGTGTGTTTGAACATATCTAAACATAGAAAAGGTAGAATAAAAATATGAAAAGACAAAATGTGATACACCTACATAGGACACTTGTGAATGAGCTTGTAGGACTGGAAGTTGCTCTGGGTGACTCAGGGAGTGAGTGCTGAGTGAATGTGAAGGCCTAGGACATTACTGAACACCACTGTAGATTTTATAAGCACTGTCTCACAGCCCTACTACCCCTACTTCCTTCCAGCAGGGTCAGAAATAGAACGTCAAAGCTGCTAATGCTGCTCCATGAACAGGGACAGGGGCTGGACTGATTAGAAATATCAAGGAGAAACTGGCTGGGTAAGGTGCAGATCACTATAATAGTGACTGTCCGAAGAGGATGAAAGGTAGCCTGAGGATCAGTAGGAAAAAGAAGCCAAGATGGAGATAAAGGGACACAGGGAATTACCGTGGTAGTGTGGTTTTGGTTAATGCATGTTGGAGCAGTGCTCAGATTGGGAACATTTTGGTATTTGTTAAAAAAAAAGAGGCTGTTTAACACAGAGAGTGTGTAGAACTAAGAACTCAATATTTTTACTTTGAAATTTTGTTTTTGGTTCCATCAACCCTATCTGGCAAAAAACGGCACACTCTCTGTCATTGAAATAATGGAAAAAATAAGTTATTAATATCTATGCTTTACAACAACCTGAAAATTTTCCCAAAGTACAGGGATAGGGTGGCTCCACACCACCACAGAAAACTTTTACAAAAGTGGCAGTGGCAACTTAATTCTTGTTAAGGTAGCTCCTGTAGACCTATGTTTTTGTACAGGATCTTAGGTCCTCAACAAAGAATTTATAGCAACATACTCTGAAGACCATCAGGCTAGATCTGGTAGAGCTGTAATGCCCTCTGAATATGTAGCGATAGAGAGACAGGTTCCTCTGTGCTGGAACAGGTTAGTGGCTGACTGACTACGATGTAATCTGTGCACTCAAAACTGAGGTACAGGGATGCCGGGATAGCTCAACAGGCTGAGCGCTTGCCTTGTAACTGCGAGGTCTGGGGATCAAATCCCAGCCCCAGCCTGTGCAAACCCATATGCTGGACTGCAGCACAACGGGTAACCACCCAGACAGCAGCAAAGGTTCTCACTACCCATGAGGGAGGCCCCCAGTTCAGTTTCTGCCCCACGCAGCCCGACATCCACCTGTGTGGAATGAAACTATGTCACAACTATGGAGATCGTTCTGGGCCTTCCCCTCTTCTCTCTCACCATCTCAAACAATAAAATAAATCGTAAACACAAACAAACAAACAAACAAAATAAAAAAACTGAAGTGCTGAGGTGTAAGAGAATCTATTGTCAAGTCCCACAGATATTGCTCCCATCAGGGAAAAAAAATGCCTCTTAAACCACATGTTATTCTAATTCTTACAGGAAAGATCCACTGTAATTTTAGGGGACCATACTCGTATATGTGATCCATCACTGACAGATATGTGTGGCACATGATTTTACTTTTGCTTCAAATGATTTCTGGAAAATCAACACCACTACTTATTATCAAAAAGAAAAAATAATCAACTGAGGTAAGAATATTTCTTTCCTGAAATTAAATATAATGTAATTTAAGTCAATAATTTTAAATATATATATGTGTGTGTGTATGTATGTATGTGTGTGTGTGTATATATATATGTTTGTGTGTGTGTGTGTATATATATATATGTAGATATATATATATAGATATATATATATATGTGTATGTATATATATATATATATAGGCTCCCCTAAAAACTATTTGCTGATTAAAATTCAAATGAAACAAAATCAAACAGGTTAAGTAACAAGGTGATACAAAGTACGTAGATGAAATGCTTCAAGAACAATTTGCAGTGAAACTTGATGCCAAGTACCAATGAAATTTCTAGGCAGAGAAGGGCAACAGCTTACCCATATCAGATTAACTACAGAACCAAATCATTCAGTTTGAAGTGAAACGCCAAGAGTATCAATCTCAAATGATGGGGAGAACAGGGGGTGATGTGTTCTGGGACTTATATCAAGCTATTGTAGTTCTATGTCATCAGCTATATATCAATCTGAATTCAAATGCAATCTGGTCTGCTTATGTGTAAATGGGCTAATATGAGTGAACAAAATACCTGAGAAAAATCTAAATTTTGAATTTGGCTAGGTTAGGTATTGGTTAGCTGAGGATCCTCTGGCTGAAGTGAAAATATGTCAAACGGTCATGTTTTCATGATTTTACTCTTAACCTGTGTTTTTTATTTGAGTTATTGGAATCCTTTATAGCCTCATAGAAGAAAAATATTAAGTGGGTAAACTAATTACAATTTCATAAACAGACAATTTATGATATTTGATAAAATATCAAATTTTATCAAATTTTTTATATCAAATTTTAATATTTGATAAAATATCAAATTAGATTAAAAATCTAATAATTATAGTGTTTATAAGTTAAATGTTGGTCTCTTACAATATGAAATTATAATATAAAATGGTGATTTAAAAACTACTTCCACAAAGTACACATCTTAATGAAACAGACTCCTTAGAAAAAAGGAGTATTATAATTAAATTTTATTGTTAGTTGGTGTTAATTCTTTGCATCATGAGCATGGTTTGTTTTTAACCATTTTGGGTTTGTTTTTTACCCATAAAATCATTATCTGAGTGCTGATGGTCATAAGACAAAAATTTTGTTTGGTGGTAAGCTTCTATAAACATTCACTGAGCACCTTTGTGTGACATTCGTTTGACCAATCAAAAATCTTCTTTAAACTTTAGCAAATTTTGACTTTTGTTTTGGGTTTCATTTATTCCACTGATTCTTTTCAACATTCACTGGTGACATCTATCATTTAAAATATACCAGTTCCTAGGGTTTTAGTGCTATAAAATTCTATCAAATTTATTATAAGGAATAAAGTTAGAAGACTAGCTCTACATATAGCCTGATCATTGATAGTATTACAGTAACATCACATTAAATTTCATTCCACTTACCTACCTAGGGCCTGGTTTAAGGCCCTGTATGCTTGAATTTCATACCATTGGCGACCGGGTAAAAGACCTCTCAATTTTGAATGCTGGTCATTATACTGTCGCTTCAGTTCAACCTAAAATTTTAAAATATATTAAAAATATAGATTATTAAAGCTCATTTTAAAAGATCATATAAATTTCTAACATTTCAAATATGATTTTATTAGGATAGATTTTGTTTTTCAGTACTAAATATGTTTCAGTCCATTTAAAACATTTTTCATCCTTATATTCCCTGAATTCCTGTATGTACACAATTAGCTTTGTGATATCAATCGGTTATATTGAGAAATAATTTGCATACAATAAAATTCACAAACTTTCAATATACATGGACATAAGTTTTGATAAATGTAGTGATATAACTATCACAATCAGAATGTAGAATATTTTCTTTTTTTTTTAAAGATTTATTTTTATTGTATTTGAGAGAGAGAGAGACAGAGAGAGAGACAGAGAGAAGGGTGAGGTCCCAAAACAGTCTCCATAGTTGCATATCATCGGTTTTCCCAGTTTCATTCCACAGATGGGCGCAGGGTTGCACAGGGCAGGAACTGGGCCAGGGCCTTCACCCCAGTGAGAACCAAACTGGGGCCACTCCCCAGTTCAGCATATGGGTCTGCACAGGCCAGGGCCAGGGCCGGGATTCAATCCTTGGTTCCTGGGGCTGCAAAGTGAGCGCTTAACCCACTGAGCCATCCCGGCTTCCCCTAGAACAGGGGTGTCAAATTCAATTAAAACACGGGCCATTTGGTGCAACAGGCAAGATTCACGTGGGCCACATCACATTTACAAACGTCACCGGAACTGAGTCAGTGCGTTTATACACGCCCACAGGCCCCCAGGAAAGGCCCTGGGCTACGTGTATACTCATCTTCAGTAGTTAAAGGGTTAACAAGGGAATTGTGTGTATGGTATTGCCTCGATTTCCCCTAAGCGCTATTTTCTTCATAACGATTTTTTCTATTTTCATTTTATTTCAGAGCATCGTGGGCCACAAAAAATTACCTCAGGGGCCACATGCGGCCCGTGGGCCACCAGTTTAACACCCCTGCCCTAGAATATTTTCAGCACGTGAAAAACTTCCTTTCTATGCTTTTCAGTTACGTAATCTCTTCCACTAATGATCCTATTAAACAACAACCTACAATCTGCTTTCTGTTTTGCCTTTTCTAGAAGTCCGTGTAAATGTCACATGGTATGTAATTGTCATGTTGCAAAGTGTATCAATAGTTCATTCTTTTATGTTTATGCATTCTAATAATCTCTGCTTTTTAATAGGGATGTCCAGACCATTCCTCTTTAATGTAATTATTGTTACAATTTGGCTTAAACCCACAGCAATAGACTGCACGTTGTCAAGTGCATACAGAACGTTTTCTAGGATAGATTAGATGTTAGGGCACAAAACATGTCTTAAGAAATTTATGGGGAAGCTGGGATGGCTCAGTGGGTTAGGCGCTCACTTTGTAGCCCCAGGGACCGAGGATCGAATCCTGGCCCCGGCAGTGCTGACTCATATACTGAACTGGGGAGTGCCCTCAGTTCAGTTCTCACCGGGGCGAGACCCCAGCCCAGTTCCTGCCCTGTGCAGCCCCAAGCCCACCTGTGGAATGAAACTATGTGGAAAAACCGATGATGTGCAACTATGGAGACTGTTCTGGGCCCTCTCCCTTCTCTCTGTCTCTGTATCTCTCTCTCTGTCAAAAACAATAAATAAATCTTAAAAAAAAAAAAAGAAAGAAATTTAAGGCATGGGGGGTGGGCATGAGGGGGGCGGGCAATTTAAGTGGATACCAGGATAACTCTAAAGGTTGAACGCTTGCCTTGCAGCTGCAAAGTACAGAGATCAATCCCCAGCCCCGACACATGCAGACCCACATGCTGAAATGCAGCATACAACTGGTAACTGTCAGGATAGCGGCAAGGGTTCTTGCCTCCCATGAGGGAGGCCCCCAGTTCAGTTCCACCACATGTGGCCCCAATCCACCTGTGTTGAATAAAACTGTCAAAAACAAAAAACCAAAAAACTAATGATGTATGACTATGGAGACTGCTCTGGACCCTCCCTCTTCTCTCGATCTCTCTCTGTCTCTGTCTCTCTCTCACCCTCACAAACAATAAAATAAATCGTAAAAATAAAAGAAGATTGAAATCATATAAAGTATCTTTTTTAACTACAACAGTATGAAATTAAAAATCAACAGCATGAGGAAAATTGAAATATTCACAAATATGTGGAAATTAACCTGAACAACCAATGGGTCAAAGAAAAAAATCAAAAGAAAACAAAAAAAAGCAAATATCTCAAGGAAACAACCTAACTTTACACCTTAAGAAACTAGAAAAAGAAGAGCGACTATCTCAAAGTTAGCAGAAAGAAGGAAACAGGTAAGATGGGAGCAAAAATAAATGAAATGAAGACTATAAAACTGAAAGCAACAAACAAAATCTCATGGACACAGTCGATACTTTAGTGGTTAACTGAGGATAAAGAGGGAGGTTGGAGGGAGAAGAGCTAAATACATGGTGATGGAAAGAGCTATATACCTGGAACCTATATAATTTTTACTAACCAATGTAACCCTAATAAATTTAACAATAAAATAGTAATAATAATGTGATGGAAAAAAAAAGACAAGAGAAACAATAGAAAAATCAGTAAAATTGAGTTTGTTTTTTTAAAAAAACAAAAACATAAACTTTTGCTAACCAACTTAAAAAGAAAAACACTCAAATAAAATTAGAAATGAGAGTAGATTAAATTCACTACAGAAATACAAAGCATCATAAGAGATTTTATGAATAATTAATTATATGCCAAAAATATTAATAAGCCAAAAATGTATAAACTTCTAGAAACATACAACCTACCAAATGACTAAATGATGAAGAAATAGAAGAGCTAAATAGACCTAAAACAAGTAAAGAGATTGAAGCATTAATAAAACAACTGAAAGAAAAGCCCAGGACCAGATGGCTTCATTGGTGAATTCCACCAAGCATTTAAGGAAGAATTTACCCCAATCCTTCTCAAATGCCTCTGAAATAGTGAAGAGGAAACACATTCAAACTCATTTTAAGAAGGCAGTACTACTCTCACACCAGAGTCAGAGAATGCTACAAAAGAAAATCATAGGTCAATATCCCTGATAAGCATAGTTGCAAAAATCGTGAACAAAATACCAGCAAACTAAATTCAACAGCACATTAAAAGAATCATACACTGATCAAATGGAATTTATCCTTGGAATACAAGATTGGCTCAACATAAATAAAAAATGTAATACACTACATTAATAGAATACAGGATAAAAATCATATGATCATCTCCATAGATGCAGAAAAAGCATCTGACAAATTCAACATCATTTTATAATAAAAACTCTCAACAAATTAGGTATGGAAGGAATGTCCCTCAATATAATAAAGGCCATGTAGACAAACCCCCAGACAACATCATACTTGAAGGTGAAGAGCTGAAAGTTTTCCCTCTATGATTAGGAACAAGATAAATGTGCCCACTAACACCACGTCTAGTGAATAAAGTACTGAAAGTCCTAGCCAGAGCAATTAAAAGAAAAAAAGTAATAAAGGACATTCAAACCAGAAAGGAAGAAGTAAAATTATCTGTATGCAGATGATACTATCTTATATACAGATCCTAAAGACTGTACCAAAAACAATAAAACCTGTTAGAACTAATAAACAAATTTTAAAAAGTCACAGGACACAAAATCAACATAAAAATTGGTTATATTACTATACACTAACAACAAACTATCCTCCCCAAAAAAGTCAGGAAAACAATCCCACTTACAATAGCATCAAAAAGAATTAAATACTTAGGAATAAATTTAACAAAGGAGGTGAAAGATCTTTACAATGAAAACTATGAGCTGGTAAAAAGACACTGAAGAAACAAATAAATGGAAAGATCCTGTGATTATAGATGGGAAGAATTACCCGGTAGCATTCTTATTACATTACAAAACTTTAGTAATTAAAAGTGTATGGTATTGAAATAAAATCAGACATACAGACCAATGCAACAGAATAGAGATCCCAGGAAGAAACCCATACATATACGGTTAACTAATATTTGAGAAATGCACCAACAATACACAATGGTGAAAGGATAGTCTTTTCAGGAAATGGTGGCGGAAAAACTGGGTATTCACATGCAAAAGAATAAAACAAGATTTACATATTACACTACATGTAAAAATCCACTAAGAATGGATAGACTTTAACAATCATATTGTTTTTATTTGTAGAATACTGACAATTGTTTACCAAATGTTCTTATATTTTCCCACCAAGAAGGCAGATAATATGTACAAGGATATTCATTGCATCTTCGTTTATATTGAAGAATAGGAAACAACTTAAATGTTCATCATATGGATCAATTAAATATACTACATTTATTCTAAAATATATACTGGGTTCTTAAATGAAAAGAGTTTTATGTTTTGACATGGAGATTTAGCCAAGACATGCGCGTGCACACGCATGTGCGCAATTGAGGGCTGTCAGAAAAATAATCCAGCCATAAATGCCTCTATTTTTTATATTACATGGATGGATACCCTCAGACAGAATATAAATATAATTTTTTTTAAGTAAAACACATACATACTCAACCAGGTATCATGTCAGAAATAAGAACCACCAATTTAGAGCAATGCCAATTATATACCAGTCCCCCAAAAGTCTTAAACCAAACCCTGACAAGATCCTCAGGGAAGACGAGAGTTTAAAGATTGTATATTTCGAGCTCTTCCCAGATTCCTCTAACAAGTTGTTATTTTGTGCCCATACAAGTTCAAGATGACCAGCTCAAAAGCTTGCTCTCTTAATAGTGAAAACTCTAGAGTCACGATACTGTGTAGCTTCTCTGAGTCATTTTATGTAAGTTAGCTCTGTTATGGCTTACTTTTCATATTTAACAATGGAATGAGTAAGAAGATCTAATTGAAATAAAAATGATTCTCAAATCCAAACACTGAAATTTATTCACCTATGCCAAACTGCTAGTATTGTAAACTCACAGAAATTGACTACATTTCCGAACAAAATTAATACAATAAATAGAAAGAATTGGTCCTTTCACTTAGATTTTTAAATATCTCCTGCTGCCCAGGACTGCTTTGAATGTGGCCCAACAAAAATTCGTAAACTTCCTTAAAACATTATGAGATTTTTTTTTTTTTGGCTCATCAGCTATCATTAGTGTTAGTATATATTATGAGTGGTCCAAGACAATTCTCTTTCTTCTAATTTGGCCCAAGGAAGCCATAAGACTGGACACTGGAGCCCTATGTAGCATTTCCTGGCAAACATATCAAATAGTGTATTTTTGTAGGGCAAGCCTAATTAAAGGTACAAGAGTTATTTTTCTGGAAAAAGAAATTGACTTTGAAGAGAAATTAACTTATAGTTTTAAGAAGTTGTAGAACTACTCAAGGAAAAAAAAGTCTCTTCAATATTGTCTATAATACTTTAACTTTTTTTACACAAAGGACATGCTTTAGGAGAGAAATATATAAGAGTGTACTTCTGACAAGTAGCTTTAATATTGGTAGGTAAGAAATTTTATTTTATTTTCCCCAATAAGAACCTGACAAATTTCTAAATTAAAACTTTGTAACAGAAAATAAAGAAAATTAACTTTCCTTTCAGAGTCACAGACTGTTTTTAAAAGTAATATGAATGGTGAATATTTTCTACAAATATTTTATAGAAAAATAATTTTTAAATTCTATCCAACTGTTGTAAGAGGAATTATACATATTTAATTTTCAGAAAGATTAATAATAAAAGTGTCATAGTGAAAAACAAATTCTATCCAACTGGGAAAAATACACCTTACCTATCTCTCAAAATGTAACTAAGTAGTTTTTCTATATTCTTTAACAGTATTCCACTCCTCCCCCCAAATCTCGCATTTATCCTTTGGTGGATATAATAGTGAAATTTCTTACACTATGTTCAGACAAATCTTTTATAATGATCACTCTTCCTATGACAACAGTTGCTCTAGGAAGTATTAGTCAGAAATGAAATATTTAGAGATAATAAAGCAACTATTAAATTAAATAAACAAAATTATCTCTTCTTGGTCTTTTTTTTCATTAAAATAAATTAACTTTTATGTATGACTCTATTATCAATTTCTTATAAATTTCCAAATACTCTTTATAATCCAAATGGTTTTTAAAATACTGCTACTATTTTACCTAGATAAATTATTTTAGGTGAAAAGATAAAATAAAACCTTTGAAAGTAAGCAAATATAAAGGTTAACTTTGAAATATTTTTTAGTACTTAAGAAAGATTTTTAAAAATAAAAGATTAATAAAAGATTATCTCTAGGGAAATACTAAAGAGTTTGGAAAAGGTAGGAAGCCAGTATACCTCTTTTTAATGATACTAGAATCTTTTTCATTGTACACTTAAGAATTATTAGGCACAAAAATCAATGCCAATTGAAAATGACATAAAGCGTATGTGAAAAAGCCAGTTTCTCTTGCCAGCAAATAGCCTAAATTTTAAGTAAACCAAAGGCTGAAAGAGATTTAGTTGAAATCCTTTTACTTTTACCTGCTCATCTTTATAAACACATTCACATCCCTCAGGCATGCTTTCCAAACAAATAGTTTCAATGAGCAGCAGCAAAATGCCCATGGCAAATTCTGCCATCTTGTAACTGTCAAAGAGATTAGTCTTTGATCTATTTGGGAGGTCATTCACATTAGCTATACAGTTTAAAGATATTATACCTGTTGACCAATGATTCTTTAATATTTAATGAGACAGACTTTTTATATTATAGAATTGTAATTTTTTTTTAAAGTTTTGACAGAAAGTAAACATCATAAACTGAGCTCAAGTGTGGTTTGGGAAAATGATCTTTTTAGACTAGTTAACATTACTTTTAAAATATATTTTACAAGGCTTTACCAAAACAGAAAGCTGTATTTAACTGTATACTCAGGAAGGAGTTGGTGCCCATCCCCGATAAATTGGTGTATGTGTAATTTTGGAGTGTGTGAACAGCAGAGAAATGGTAAATTATTTTACCAGAGGTTGCAAAACGAAGGCCCAAAATTTGTTTTGTGTGGCCCTTACTGTAGCTTAAAACAATTTGAGGGGAAGCCTTGGATGGCTCAGTGGGTTAAGCACTCACTTTACAGCGCCGGGGACGGAGGATTGAATCCCAGCCCCAGCTGGTGTGGACCCATATGCTGAACTGGGGAGTTCCCCCAGTTCAGTTCTCTCTCTGTCTCTTTCTCTCTCTGTCAAAAACAATAAAATAAATAAATAAATAAATCTTAAAAAAACAATTTGAACTATTTGCCATTCCTCAACTAGCTCACTCATTTAAATAATCTATTTAACTTCTGTAATGGCTCAAGTTTGCAACCCACTGGTTCAGATGTAGCATTAATTCATAAAATATTTTTTGTAACTGCAGTTCAAAGTTCACACAAAATGAAAAACACCCTTAAAATGGCAGATTCTAGAAAACTGAAAATATTTCTGCAGCAAAACCTAACCTAAGTAGAGATGAAATCCTGAATAGCAAAGATAGATAATCAAGACTGAAGTGGTGCTTAAAAGAGTATTATATAAAAATACCCATACAGCATCCAGGCAGAAATTACAGCATTACATTATAATATACCTGAGATCAGATCCTCCAATGACTTGGGTTTACTGGAGACAGTGTTAAGTAGTATACTATTGATAGCAGTAGTATGTATGAAATAACCAAAAGGTTATAATGTATATGTCAACAAAAAAATTTAAGTTAACAATTTTGAGCATTAGATTATTTTTTCAACTTAGACCTGACAATATTGGCCTTAAATAGCTCTATTCAAGAGTAGTCTTTTATAAGTAGCTTCTGAAGAAATAAATGGTATGGTAAACATGAGCTGGGACTATAAATGCGTCTCTTTACTACTGCCTCATATGAAAGAAGGTGGAATTTATCCCAATTCATATAAGTATGTATTATGATTTCAGTAATAAATGCCTTCCTAAAAGCAATCAGTATAGGCAGAATATATATTTTTTTCTTGTATGTAAGTTTTACCACAAAAATGTAAGCCTCAAAATAAGACTAAGAACAAACAATCAACTAAACTTACTAATTAAACATATTTAGAAAACTTTGCCTCAGAAAAATAAACACATTTCTCTAGCAAACACTCAAGAATAGTTTTATCTTTAGCCAAGATACAGGATCTAAAACATAAACATTTATAGCAAACCAAATCTGGAAGACAGAGACTGTGCATTAGAGGCATTTACTGTTCCATATCATCACAGTGTAAACACTTTTATCAGGGTATCACAATATAAATTCCAATGGTTAGAGTTTTAAAGTCAGCATAAGATCTTGTATGTGAAATAATTTAGCTAGATAAAAGGAATATAGCTGGTTTTAGTTCATCTGGCATATTTTCAAGATTTCTGAAACACCAAGTTAACCAAATATAGTATATATAATTTTTTTTAATGGAGAAAAATGGGTTTCTGCCAAGAGTTAAGAAGCCAGGCTCCCTTTTAGATTTTTTTATTTTTAAAGCACATTAGAAATGATTTTGAATTGCTATGTACTTTCCTTGTTATGTTGGAAATTGACCATATTATTCTACCAAGAAGAATTAAGACATAGGAACAGACATAGTAGTAATAATATATCTTATCTCACATATGCTTTAAGGCTGCTTTTGCTAACATACTTTTTGCAGAGAAATCTGTATTAAACTTTGTGTCACAAAATGTCAGTGTTAAAAAAATAGCCTAAAAATTTCAGATATAAGAAAATATACTCCCCTTAAATCAGGCATCTCTTGTTCTCAACGTATTAGACCTCATCTGGTTATAATAATTTTACTACCATCCAAAATAGTTTATTGGTAATTCAGTAACATTTAAACATTCCTAAATAAATGTTGTAGATAATAAAAATCCAAAAACAACATTAGATCTTAGTTTAATTAATCATGAAACTAATCTGTCAAAGTAAGAAAATACGGAAAAAAGCAGAAATTAATATTTTTTCTATTAAGAGGGAAAAAACACAGTGAATACTTTGAGACATGTAAGAAACTTTAATATTGCTTATTCTGTAAAGCACTAAGTTAAAAAATTTTTTAGGGTAATAAGCTTTGTGGCAATTTAGTTAGGCTATTCACACTAAAATATTGCCCAGATCAAACTGAAAATGCTTAAATTATCAATTGTAGAAAATGCCATATATATTACATACTTCCTCGCTGTGAGATAGCCTATTTTAAGGGAAGAAGGTATAACGGAAAAAGCAAATGGCTTGGAGTCAAGGCTTTAACATTTACTAGCTGTTTGATCTTGGGCACATCACAGTATTCCCAATTTAACTTCCCTTCTCATTTCCTTCTCTGTATATGAAAGAAAATAATTCTTGCTAGTCTTAGCTAATAGAGTTGATTGAAGAAATAAATGACAATGGGCATGAAAGAGTAAAGCATCACATATTCGAGGTAAGTGGGCCAGAGTCATTAGTTAGCCCATATTTCTAAAACCCAGTATAGCTTTGTGTGGGCTTTACATTTTGTTCTGTTATATTGCTGCATATATATTAAGAAATCCATTGAACTGACAGAAACAAGGTAGGCTATCTAGCCAATGTTGCTATCTACCTTAGGCTATTCATCTCAAATTAGGGTTTTAACACTTGGATCAACTGTGAAGGTGTTAACCTATACTACTTAACATATAGACACATTATTTTAGGTGACTTATGAAAATAAGTTTCTTCAGCTTATGGAATGGCCACTTTTTCATCAAATATCAATAAAAATATGTACACAAGCAGGACACATAGAGAACAGTGTTCACTTGTTCAGTTGAGTAACATACCTTTTTCTAAATGACTTCTATAATTGATTTTAATTTTTCTGAGAAATTATATTAGTACTCTTTAATATTCTTCATAATATTTTTTATCACTTTGCAACCTATGAGCTGTATTTGAAGCAGAGCTATATATTAAATATATTAGTGGTGTAATTTACAGAATGCAAGCATGATTGGTCCTTTATTAGTTGAAATATTATTTCATTCATGTATCTTACAACCTAGAGCTTCCTTTGTTAAAGTTGTGAGACTCTGGCATATCAGAACCAAATAACTATGAAGAAACCATTCTAGCAATACCAACCAACATAATGAAATATTATATTACATAACAAAGCAATGTATGGCTGTAAATGGAACTCTAGGCTCTTAAAGAAATGAGCCAATATTAAGAGGCTTTGTTCAGGGGAATGAGTAGTGTTGTATCCAGCAAGTGACAGAGACCTGTACTTTGACTCCTATATAACCCTGGAGAATGGCAAGGTTTCTCATAGAAGAGTTTGTGGATGCTGGAAGAGGCAATACTAAGCACTGTGGCCTTGAGGGCATTACATAAAAGTTTGGTGGCAATGGCTGGCACAGAAATAGAAGCTAATCCCAGTGAGGAGAAGCTCAGATTCAGATTTACATGATTAAATACTGTGACATTTAAAAACTAACATGGGGAAAGCCCGGATGACTCAGCGGGTTAAGCGCTCACTTTGAAGCCCGAGGATCGAGCATCGAATCCCAGCTCCAGCCCAGGCGGATCCACATGCTGAACTGGGGTGTGCTTCCTGAACGCGGTGAGGCCCCCAGTTCAGTTAAAAAAAAAAACCAACAACAACAAAAAAACTAACATGAGCAAGAAAAAGTGTGCATGTAAAAAAAGGTTGCATATTAGAAAATACTGAAAATATACTTAAAACTTTAAAACCTTGTTTGTCATCTTCACAGCCCAACAAGTAAGTTATGATACTCTGCCATCTAGATTTTAATACATTCAAACTTATCTTTCAAACATAAATACATGTTGAAAAAAATATTACTTTCTGTCTTTATAATATTATTATTAGAAATGTGTGATTCAGAGCTTCTCAAATGTGAATGTGTGAATCAGGAATAAAGGACATGGGTTCATAACACTCTAAAATCTCATTATCTTTGGAAACAAAGAAGACTTCTGGTTTCAGGAAGACATAAGTAAGTGAGTAAGTAACTGAAGACATTTCTTCTTTCCTTGCCTTTTAAAAACTGCCACCAAATTAAAAGACAAATGAGAGAGGAACACAGTCACCATCTTCAATTAAACTAAGAGATATCTATAACCTCAGAACCTAATATATGAACATGAAAGGCAGATGGACAAATGGTAAATGATAAAGCAGAGAGATGAAAATTCAAACTGAAGTTCCCACAGAGCTACTAATGGGAAATAAGCCAAATAGGCCAGCAAGAGTCCAGAAAGGTTCAGGAAACAGATGCATAGGGAAACTGTTGGAGGATGTGTACTACAAAAATGGACCCACAAACAAGAAACAGGAGGAAGATCCAAAACCTAAGACACTTGGGATTCAATATAGACAAGACAGCAGGGAAATCTCAGGACTAAAGAGCAACTTAGTACTGACCAAAGTAGAGATCAGGGGGTTCCAGAAGGCATGTCTTCAGGGGGAAAAACAGAACTGACCTATTATCTGACAGGTCTGACAGGAAAATTGTATTGAGAGGCAATGTACAGATTTTTAAAAAGGTGACAGATTTATTTAAAGATCTTTCAAAAAGAGAAAAAGCAGGGGGAACCCGGGATGGCTCAATGGGTCAAGCGCTCACTTTGCAGCGCCGGGGACAGGGGACAGGGGACTGGGGACGGGGGACCGGGGACAGGGGACCCCGGGGACCAGGGACGAGGATCGAATCCCGGCCCGCGCAGACCCATATGCCGAACTGGGGAGTGCCCCCAGTTCAGTTCTCTCTCTTTTCCTCTCTCTCTGTCAAAAACAATCAATCAATCAATTAATCAATCAGTAAATAAATAAGAGAAAAGGCAGAGAAGGGTATTATTAATGCCAAGAAAAATAAAAAAGTTCAAGAAACAAAGGAAATCATTTGACTACAGTGAACAATATTTTCATAGTCATGATATGAATATTGCTTATGGATTTAATAAAAACTCATGATGTAACTACATGGGAGAATAAAAGGAGAAAGGTAAAGGGAATAAGCTAAATCCTTATTTCATATAGAAAGCAAATAGTTAATATCTAAAATTGATTAAATAAAGATAAAAGATGCAGGTAAAAATACCAGATGGAATAACTAAAAGAAGTACAAATCACTGCCTCTCAGAAGCCAGGGTTGGGAGTCGGGGAGAAGCCAAGGACTGTTAATAAAAGAAGCCATCTTATATTATTTAGTATAAATTAGGCTCTTAGTAAAAGCTTTATTGGACTTTTTTCAACTTGATAAAAATAATTTAAAAGTAAATGCAGATTGTTAATTTTAATTCATGACATACACTTGTATATCTTATTATAAAGCAATAGTGCTCAACCAGAAGATACTGGCAACGTCTGGAGATGTTTTTGTTGCCACAACTGGTGTGGAGAGAAGGAAGGGTTTGATACTGGCATCTAAATGTCCTGTAATGCACAGGGCATCACTCATAACAAAGAAGTATCTTGCCTAAGATGTCATTAGTACCAAGCTTGGAAAATCCCTGCTATAAAGTAATTTTAAGCAACAAATCTGGAAATTTTGATGTGATAGGAAAATATACTGTGAGTTGTGTAGCTTATTATACTTCCTGGCACATGGTGGCTATTTGTCTCAGTTAGCATAAACTGAACTCATTTCCAAGGTATCAAACCTTTAATCTCCATGAAAAACAGAAAGACTGATATTGTAAACACTGAACAGTGATGTCTACTACAGCTTATGTTATTTGAGACCTTGAAGTTTTACAGTTGGAAAAAAATCAAGTGACATACTCTCTTGAAGTCCATCTGCATATGTGCACCCTGTAGGCTTTCAGGAGATCTGAGTAAACAAATTAAAACCCACTACAACCAAAATTCTACTCTGAAGAAAAAAAATTGAAGTTATTTTCAGAGAAGTTAAAAAACAATTCCACCACTTCCCTTGAATTAGTGCTGCTGATTATGTATGCTCTGTGCCAGAGGAAGTAGTTAAATGTCAATCAACCTTACAATCCCCAGGGTGACAATTTCACTTTTAAAGACTTAACCTATTGTGAGAGCAAAAGTAAAATACAAAGTTCAACAAAGTTCTTGCTCTTGCCAAAAACAAGATGAACACACACACACACACAAAACTTAAGAATTAAAAAAAAACCACAAATTTTTCTTGGTTTTGTTAGTTATCCAAGGTTTAACTTGTAGCTATATTCTTGGCTTTTTTCCTATGGAAATACAATGGCATGATTATTGGGAGAAAAGGGAAGAAAAGACTATCAATCAAACTTGCTAAAAACCTTGTGATTTTAAATGTTTCCTCCCCTGAACCCAAAACATTCTTTTAAGAAATATGGAGAAAAGGGGGAAAGCCGGGACGGCTCAGCGGGTTGAGCGCTCGCTTTGAGGCCACGAGGACCGAGGATCGAATCCCGGCTCCGGCCCAGGCAGGACCCACGTGCTGAACTGGGGAGTTCCCACAGTTCGGTTCTCTAACTGTCTCTGTCTCTGTCTCTCTCTCTCTATCTGTCAAAAAGTAAAATAGAAATAACTATGCACTGAAG
>PVKE010011853.1:0-39408 GCA_004027555.1 Craseonycteris thonglongyai | reverse complement strand
CAATGAGATACCATCTTACACCTGTTAGAATGGCTATCATCAACAAGACAAGGGATAACAAGTGCTGGAGAGGCTGTGGACAAAAAGGAACCCTCATATACTGCTGGTGGGAATGTAAACTGGTACAACCACTATGGAAGGCTGTATGGAGATTCCTCAAAAAATTACGAATGGAATTACCATATGACCCAGCCATCCCTCTACTGGGCATCTACACAAAAAACCTGAAAAGCTTAATCTTTAAAGATGTTTGTACCCGCATGTTCATCGCAGCACTGTTCACAGTGGCCAGAACATGGAAACAACCAAAATGCCCTTCGATAGATGACTGGATAAAGAAGATATGGTGCATTTACACAATGGAATACTACTCAGCGATAAGAAATGATGAAATACAGTCATTTGTGACAACATGGATGGACCTAGAGACCATCTTATTAAGTGAAATAAGTCAGACTGAATGAACCAGGAAACATATGACCTCACTTATAGGTGGAATATAAAACTGAAAGTAACAGAAACAGACTTATGGACACACTCAATAGCTTGGTGGTTACCTGAGGGAAGTGGGGCGGGGGAGAATGGGGAGGAGAGGTGGGAGTGGGCACCAGACTTATGGACATACTCAATAGCTTGATGGTTACCTGAGGGCAGGGGAGGAGGGGGGAGGGAGAGTGGGGGGGCAGGGGGGAGGGGGAGTGGGCCACAGATACATGGTGATGGAAGGGGAACTGATTCTGGGTAGTGAGCACATAATGCAATGCATAGGTGATGTAAGGTAGAATTGTACATCTGGAAACTATCTAATTGTTACCAATCAATGTCACCCCAATAAATTTAACAATAAAAAAAAAGAGAGATCACAATTACACAAAACAAGTGTTTATTATTCAGTCTCCTCTCACTATTGTAACCAAGCCCTGTCAATTCCTCCTAAATCTCTCCCTCTCAAATTCACCTTCTTTCCTTTCTTTTTTTTTAAGATTTATTTTTATTGTTTTTTGACAGGGAGAGAGAGAGAGAAGGGCGAGGGCCCAGAGCAGTCTCCACAGTTGACAGCATTAGTTTTCCATATAGCGTCACTCCACAGGTGGGTGCGGGGCTGTGCAGAGCAGGAACTAGGCCGGGAGCCTCCCACATAGGTCCTGGCAAGAACTGAACTGGGGGCACACCCCAGTTTAGCACATGGGTCTGCTTGGGTTGGGGCCAGGATTCGATCCTTGGGCCCTGGGGCTGCAAAGCGAGTGCTTAACCCGCTGAGCCATCCCAGCTTCCCCACCTTCATTTCTTGAGCTCTGCTCTTGATGAACCATTTCAGGCTTTCATCATTTCTCTAACTGAACTATTTTTCACACTATAGTTTATTCTTTGATTTATTATGACCATAATACACATTCATACTAGAAAAGTTTGAAAATGTAAAAGAGTAAAAAGAATAAAACAAATTAAATAAAATGACTACATTAAGAAGCAATCACTCTCTTGGGGAGATAATGTAGAAGCCAGAAGACAGGGAAATTACACTATTCAGACCTTAATCTAGGGAAAAAAAATAAAACGAGGCAGTAATGGCTCATTGTGATTCTGAGTTTCTTATTTGTACCTTCCCATAAAGGAATATTAAAGGGCTTAGTCCAGAATCGTTTGGCTTTTATACATTAAGATTGTGTATACTTGTACGACTCATGCATACCTCATTATTTTCCCCTATTGGTATCCCAACCCAGAGGTAGGTGACTAAAGAAATATATCAGATGGTAATGCTAAAGAAAGCACATTTAATAGCTGATGGTTTTCTGCTGAAGCTTTTTCCTTTACTAAAGGAAATAAGTTGAGGGTACCAGTAGCAACCGAACCTAGGGCCTTGAGCCAGTTCCTTTTTTTGTCTCTGCAGAAGTCTCTTCCATTGCTTGCTGATATCCAATGGAACACAACACAAAAAGGTACCAAATGATGAGAGGAGACTTTCCTTAGCACAGAAAGCTTCATGAGGGTAGGCTTAGACCAGGTTTTGTTACATACCGTACTCCCAGGGCCTATGCATGGTACACATTTAGGCACTCAATAAATATTTCTTGAATGAATGAATGTATGGATAAATTAGGTTATGCTCTAATTTGTTTGAGATGTGTTCTCCCCTAGCCAGTGCTTGCCCACAAATATACATTTCACAGCTTTCTCTGATTAGCAGAATATTGTCAAAAATAAACTCTCATCTCCTTATTTAGAAATCATTTAAAAAGAAAATATATTAGCCACATGCAATAGAAAATATATTAAACTACAGACTTGTTTAATTAATATTAAATTAGTGGTTTTATATCATTCTTTCCTTAATTCCACAATTTGAGGTCCATATGTTTCTATAAAAAGTGCCATAGACACATGTGTTTGTTAAATTTAATTAAAATTAAATTAAAAAATTTAATTCAGTTCTTTGGTTGCAAGAGCCACATATTTCAAGAGTTCAACAAACTCATGTCCTAGTATGTACTATACTGGACAACACATGTATAGAACCCTTTTATCACGAAAAGGATTGGACGTACCAACTTAGAGCTACTGATTCAACAGTTGGCTTTACTATCATGAGACCAGAGGGAAGGATGAAGATAGAAATTACTTACAATTAAAAACTTATGAAGTATATGCACAGAATATATCTACAGGGGTACATTAAAAAAAAAAATGTTTCCAGCAAAATAGTTAGTAGCTGGGGAGAAAGAGAGAGTACGAAAAATGATTTTTTATGTGTTCTCTCTTGTACCTTTTGGATTTTATAATATAACAGTCAATTTTTAAAAAGTATTTAGTCTTCAAAGTTTCTTTCCTACCATAATTATTTAACTTACATATTGTCAAATTTTAAAAACTGAATTTTACTTTGCTGTTGTTTTTTTAAGATTTATTTTATTGATTTTTGACAGAGAGAAACAGAGACAGAGAGAGACAGAGAGAAGGGGGAGGGCCCAGAGCAGTCTCCATAGTTGACATTAGTTTTCCATATAGTTTCACTCCACAGGTGGGCACAGGGCTGCACAGGGCAGGAACTGGGCCGGGAGCCTCCTGCATAGGTCCTGGCAAGAACTGAACTGGGGGCACACCCCAGTTCAGCATGTGGGTCCGCATGGGCCGGGGCCAGGATTTGATCCTTGGTTTCTGGGGCTTCAAAGCAAGCGCTTAACCCACTGGGCCATCCCAGCTTTCCCTGAATTTTACTTTTTAAAAAAAGATTTTTATGAAAAATTTGGAAGCATTTTCTTCTAAATAGCAACTACTACTGTGTTGGCCCTTTAAGGAGTGAGGTGCTACACTACCTACTTTACAAACACTATTCTATCTTCACAAAAGCCCAACAATGTTAGGCAATCAGATCTCCATGGCACAGATAATAAAAGAAAGGCTGAGAAAAATTGGGGCCATTTTCTAAAGTCAAAGAAAATAGTAAGTTGTGAAGCAGGAATTAACACAAGGTTTGAGCCAATGGCCACAAGGCCTCCCAGGACCTCTCCTAAAAGTGTCCTATGGTATATATGTATATCTTGACTTTAAAATAAAACTCACTAGACTTTGGAAATTCTATGAGGTATTTAGGAGAGTAAGGCCTGGCAATCCAATAGGCTTCCATGGAGAGCATGCTCACAGGAAGAAAAAATCAAGGCTCTTGGTTTGGCTCTCTGTGTAAGCAGCTCTGACCTTTTTTGGAAATACGATATATTTTCCAGAACTTCTAAGGTAAACAAAAGCAAAAGGCTGGCAAGGTTTTCAAGGTCCTAACTGGCATTAAAGGTTTACACGTGGCTATGATTGGGAAATGTGGGAAAGCTGTTTTGAAGTTAAAAAAACAAAACAAAACCTTGAATTGCAAAACTATACCTTCCCAAGAGTCTGAACTTCCCTGTGTTCCCTCACGTCTGATTCAGTTCTCCTTCCACTGAAGAGTTCCCAGCCCCGGAGAGACCACTCTAGGATAGAACACCATTCATGTACAAAGGGTGTTAAGAAGGAAAACAAAAACAAAAAAATCCCCGCTGCTCTATGATTTGTAGCTAACAGCTCCATGAATAAAAGTAGAAAACGTGAAAATTGAACAACCATGAGGGCAATATAGTCTTCTGGTTGTTTAGTTTTTTGGTTTTAATTTCATTAAGCATTCCTCCACTCTTATTGTCTCATTTCACCCAGTTACAGGTGAAGAGGGGAGGAGATGTGATCTGTGGAACTCCAGAGAACATATTAATGAATGAGAAGAAGTCAAAGAGGAATAAATATAAATCCAGTATAACCTTCTAACAGAGAAATCCAATAACGGAAGTGGCTTGTCACTAGAAGTATTCAAGTGGGTCAGATCGAAGTTCTGACCTCCAAAACCATCTTCAAGAGGCTTGCACGTTTCTTATTCATGTAATTAATTACAGGTATACAATATAATGATTTGATATTTTTACATATAGTTAAGTGACCAAAATAAGTCTAGTTACTATCCATCACCACATAGTTACAATTTTTTTTCTTGCAATGTGAACTTTGAAGAACTATTCTCTTAGTAACTTTCTTTTTTTTTTTAATATTTATTTTTCTTGTTTTTGACAGGGAGAGAGACAGAGACAAAGACAGAAGGAAGAGGGCCCAGAGCCAACTCCATATGTGCATGTCATTGGTTTTCTACATAGTTTCATTCCACACATGGGCATAGGGCTGCGCTGGGCAGGAGCTGGGTCAGGGGCCTCCCACATGGGAAGCATGCCCGGGCGGAAGCCAAACTAGGGCCTGCCACATGGAGCTTGCCCTGGTGAGAACTGAACTGGGTGTACACCCTAGTTCAGCATATGGGTCCACACAGGCCAGGGCTGGGACTCGATCCTCAGACCCCGAGACTGCAAGATTAGAGCTCAACCCGGTAAGCCATCCTGGCATCCCCCTAGTAACTTTCAAATGTACATTATAGTATTATTATCTATAGTCACCATGCTGTCAATTGCATCCCCATGACTTAATTATATCAAGGTTGACTAAACTAGAAGTGTCTACCTTTTGACCATCTTTACCCAAAACAGTCTCCTCTAATACAAATCTTTCTCCTCAAATTTGCCTCTGTAGTATGTTAAAAACAAAATAACAGACCCCAAATGGAGTCACTTATAGTAAGCCCACATCACCAAATTTAGTTTTAAAACTTCATTACAGCTTCCACTCTCCCAGAAATGAGCACTTAAACCAGTCCATTAGGAGTCCCCTGATCAGCTCTAGTTAGGTAATCTGCCTGATGGACCCCTGCCATCCCCTAAGCAAGCTTGTCTAACCAGCGACCCATGGGCTGCATGTGGCCCAAGACAGCTTTGAATACAGCCCAACACAAATTCATAAACTTTCTTAAAACATTATGAGATTTTTCTGTGTGATTTTTTTTTTTTTCCCCTAGCTCATGAGGTATAATTAGTGTTAGTGTATTTTATGTGTGGTCTGAGAAAATTCTTCTTTCAATGTGGCCCAGAGAAGCCAAATGATTGGACACCCTGGCCCTAAAGGAAAGTAAACTTGCAATAACCAGTCTGCTTTTTGACTAATATAACCACTATTCCTGCTCCCTTCTGCCTATAGAAGTCTTTCATTCTGTAGAGTTCCTTTTTATCTGTTAGATAAGATGCTGCCTAATTCATGAATCATTGAATAAAGTCAGTAAGATCTTTAAAATGTACTCAGTTGAATTTTGTTTTTTAACAAGAAAAATAAGAGTGCTAACTAACATAAAAGACATAGATGCATGGGGAAGCCAGAATGGCTCAGTGTGTTGAGCGCTTGCTTTGCAGCCCCAGGGACCGAGGATTGAATCCCAGCCCTAGACCGTACAGACCCATATGCTGAACTGGGGTGTGCTTCCCATGTGGGAGGCCTCTGGCCCAGCTCCCACCCTGCGCAGCCCCCACCCACCTGTGTGGAACGAAACTATGTTGAAAACTGCTAACATACAACTATGGAGACTGCTCTGGGCCCTCCCTTTCTCTGTCTCTGTCTGTCTCTCTTTCTCTGTCTCTGTCTCTCTGTTAAAAACAATAAAATAAATCTTTTTAAAAAAGGAAGACATAGATGCAGTATTTCATTAAAAAGTTATAGAATAGTATTATAGTATGAACCTATATTTGGGGACTAAAATAAAAAATAAAGCAGAACCCTTCAAGATTCACAACTATTTCATTTAAATACATATGTACATAGGTTTAGATATATACAAGTAGGTATAGAAAAATGGTTGGCTGGTCAATAGAGAAGGAGAGAGAAGAGGGGCAGTTTTATTTTACATTTCCATAATTTGGTATTATTGAAATTTTTGTATAGCAAGGATATATTGCTTGTATTCACAATTCTAATAAATTTGTAACAGTTAAATTTACCCACTGCTATGGCAACATTTCTCTAAATTTCTGCCAGTGTTTATTCTTTCTCTGGAATCCAGCAACAACATGAATTCCTGCACTGCAGTTCCACTGCCTTCCTTATCAGACAGAGCTCATCTGTCACCCTCAGGTGACCTTTTCTTCATCCTTGTTCTTGGCTGTTCCACTGCAACCTTGTCATTATATTGTTCTGACCTTCACAGTCTAAGCTGTTTTTTCCTGGTTATCTAAACCTGACTCCTGTCATTTCCAGACTCGGGGAAACAGGGCGTCATCATGGAATGAGACTGGCAGTGGGGCTAAGAACATCTGCATTTGAACCTTGGGCAAGTTACCAAATCGAAGCCTTGGGCTCCTTGTCCTTGGAAGGGAAATAATGGCCTCAGGTGGGGTTTTGTGACAATTACACTAAATAGTACACGGAAAGCTTAACTTTGCTATGAAACACAACCTATGCCTGGTTCACAGTAAAATATCAATAATCAAATGTCGCTAGTTTTTTGTGCTACTGCTGTTGTCATTATTTAGGGATTTCTCAAGATCCAAGCAAGTAAGGAAACATATTCAGCTAAAGCAGTATAGCACAACAAAGAAGGCATCTGATAAATTCTAAACATTATGAGTTTGCATTTTTTTCACTGTACATAAATATTAATTTTATTTAACTCTGCTATGATTTAGTCACCAATGCTAAGGCATTTATTATTTATAAGAGAATATCACTTCTAATATTCCATTTTGTGATTTCGCAAATAAGTCAGTTTTCAGTTTCTACTACAAATTCCCAATTGTAATATATGCCAAATAAAATCAACAGAAGGGGAAAAAGTAATTTTTATTAAATGTATCACTTGATGAAAATTCTCTCTTCAAATTATGACCAAATAGAACCAGGAAATTTAGCAGTGATCACTGAAAAATGTGTACATATAGCTGATTCTAGTGCCACCCTTTGAAGTATGCATTTTTTTTTTTCACTATGTCTAACTTTGGTGATTCCCCCGAGCCCCAAAAGAATCCAACAGTCAAAATGCAAATACTCTGGTTCCAAATAAAATAAGACAATGTAGTTAGAATAAGAGATCTCTTGGCTTTGAGTTCAATAACTAGTGATATAGCCATACAGATGAACACAGACACACATAGTGGAATTTCCATTGATCTCAAGAAACAACTGCATTCTAATAAAGACCACTAAATAGAATGTCAGTCAAGGACAAACCACAAAAATTTCCCTTTTTAAAGATTTATTCTTGTTATTAAAACTGTGATGGGGTCAGCAGATCTTAGGGGACTCTGGTCATCAAGTGTCAGGTGACAGGAATGGATGCAAATTGTCACACTTTTAGAGGAGGCTTGGGGTGGGTTCGTAAGGGACACTTCCGAGAACCTCATATGCTCCCCTCAGTACCAGGACAAAGGCACAGACACAAAATGGATGCACACCGTGTAGAATGCTTGTCTTGAGTTTATAAAACAAGACAGGCTTTGGTGGCATATATACTTGCAGTCTGTAAATTTGAGAATCTGGTTCCCTTTTCTAAAAGTCAGGATGGTGAATCACAGTCTGAAAAAGCTATAAGGAATTCAATGGCACTGACAATGGTAATATACGAGGGCTGCCGGGAAAGTACCGGTATCCAGCCATTGCAAGGGCCAGTTGCCCAGGTGAAACAGCAAAAGGCAAACGCAAAACCCATGACCAGGAACAAACAGTCCTTGGGCAGGGATTATGACACCCATGATTTATGAAAAATTGTTCTTGGAAAGCCCCACCTTTAGAAATACCTGTAAACAAGGTAACTGCAATCCAGGTACAGAAACTAACGCTCCCTGATAGTTACCCATAGAAGCTCTCCCAACTCCCCGGAGGTTGCTGACACCACTTTCAGAGTCAGCTCCGCAGGTCTCTAATAAACTTGCTCGCTAGTCTGAGCTCTTGGTGTGTTCCTCTCTCGGAGAACCTATCAGTCTTGTAATATGAAAAATAGGAATTAATGGTTGGATTTTTTCTGGAGGAAGGGAACCAGAACAGGAAACTTGTTCCAAGTGATAATTGTGTTGTGCTAAGAAGAATCAACAAAGTCACATAAACAAGGCATTTAAATATTAGGAATTTTACTGCTTATCAGTCATGAATAAACTAAAAAGCAGAGCAACACAGAAGTTAATCAAAATATGCAGACAGATATGTTGAGAAGTATTTGAAAGTTTTTTATTCTTTTGCTTTACAATCGTATTCTATATGTAGTTTATTTAATTTAATGGTAGTCAAAACTAACTGGCTATATTATTAATAGTTCCTTATGGCAGCTGTAACAAATTGCCACAAACTTGGTGGCTTAAAACAATATATATTTATTCTCTCAGTCTGGAGGTCAGAAGTCTGAAATCAGTTACAGGGTCATACTACCCACAGAAGTTCTTTACTTGCCTTTTCCAGCTTCTAGAACTGCAATCATGTAGTCCCTTCCTCCATCTTGAATGTCAGTAGCATGTTATCTGTCTTCAATTACATACTGCCTTCCTCTCTGTAGTCAAATCTCAGTCTCCTTATATAACAACTGAGATCATATTTACAAGCCCAACCAGAAAATCCAGGATAATCTCAAGATCCTAACTCAATCACATTTTCAAGATCTCTTTTGCCATATAAGGTAACATTCATTCACAAGTCCAGGAATTAGGACCTGGATATTTTTGGGAGTTATTATTCAGTCTACCACACTGGGTAAATTAGCTTTTTTGTTGTAATTGTAAACTGAGCATCATATCACTATAGGATCTTAGCTTTCCATGTCCAAATCATTACCATGCCTACACAATGCACTGTCTATGTCACCTAAAAAAGTTCACTGCTGGGGAAGCTGGGATAGCTCAGTGGATTAAGTGCTCACTTTGCAGCCCTGGGGACTGAGGATCGAATCCCGGTCCCGGCCCAAGTGGACCCATATGCTGAACTGGGGAGTGCCCCCAATTCAGCTCTCACCGGGGTGAGACCCCGGCCCATATCCTGCCTTGTGCAGCCCCACTCCCACCTGTGGAGTGAAACTATGTGGAAAAACCAATGATGTACAACTATGGAGACTGTTCTGGACCCTTCCCCTTCTATTTATCTCTGTATTTCTCCTCTCCCTGTCAAAAACAATCAAAATAAATCTTAAAAAAAAAAAACAGTTCATTGCTAACAGTGACTAGCAGTAAGCACATATTTCTAAAGAAAAATTTAAAAGTTTATTTGGGATTATCCTGAAATCTCAAGGTGCAATAAAAATATTACAGATATCGACCTTTTGTTTTTATGTTGAGTCACTCCAAAACAGCCTCTTGGAGAAGGGGATATTGGAACAAAAATTTTAGCAGGATTTCTAAAAGGTTAAATCTCAGTTTTATATCTGATTCATTTATTTTTGCCTTAAATCTGTTATTCACTGTTTATTATCACTTACAATGCCAAGAAAATCTTCCAAATATTTTTTTTCTTTTATTAGAGCTCCTTAGTGTGCCCAGATTTTTTTTCCCCCTTTGGTCAGTTAATTTTTTAAGAATATATTTTACTCAAAATGAATCATATGCTCAGACTCCCAAATGACTTTTACAAAAAACACCACTGAGAAACATTTCAATAACATTGATAATTCAGTATAGCAGCAATATATTTTAGGGATACAATTCCTCTAGAGAAACAGTAAAATTTTAATTTCTTAAAGCTATTTCAGCAAACTAAAGCACAGCTACCTTAAAATTTTTCAAGAAGTGATACAATACAAGGATGCTGAGATTTTGTTCTCAGATTTTAACCTAACTCCCTGTTAATTGCATACACTATAGAAGAATGGTAGAAAATAAAAGCTAAAACAATACATCCCTGAAAATAATCACCTTAGTGTATAAACGAATGCTCTCCTGAAAGCCTAGTAAAATATTGATATAACATTTATAATCAGCATAATGTCTTGTTGACAGAAACAATTATGAGTTGCATAAAATTAGATTATGCTCTAACTCATCTCCCTCTTTCCAACTTTTAAAATATATTCTAATAATTTTAACTGCTTTTGAACAATTTTAGACATATACATATACTTATTCTTTTGTCCAATGTCATAAACTAGAAATGGCCTCATAGCTCGTTCTGTTATAACAGGTAGTTTTAGAAAAAATAATCAGGTATAAAATTTTAAAAATTATTTTGGTATATGCCCACTATATTAGTTGGTTTACATTCAATATGTCCATTCAATTTCTTAAGAGTTTTTTTGGTTTTTTTTTTAATTGATACATACTGGCCATATCCTGGTGAAGTGACATTGCACAAAAATAAGATTCAGGGATAAGAGGCTAGTAATAACTACTTTGAAATTTTTCCCTTCTAAAATGAGTGAATTCTAGGATATTTCATTCATGTGTAAGGGTGAACCAAACATAGATTTTTGAACAAAAATCCCAGCCCGCTTTCACGTACCTGAGGACCCATCACTAGTGCTATGACCATCCAACCACATGGCAGTCTTGATGAGGCTCTTCAGAAAGCCTCATTAGTGGTCATCTCTCAAGTATACTAGTTTGCTCCTAACCAACCAAAAAGAACACTTGTGCTATAACAAAATATTAATACAAATTTGATCTTTGTCCCTCCCTGTTTCCTGGCACAGAGTTCCCAGAACATCTGGAATCTCATGTTATAAGAATGTCTTTTGTATGCTAATGACCTAATTCCTGGTATTTGGAGGTGGGGGAGAGGTTTGGGGGAGAAGGAAGCTAGATAACTTGGGGATAGAGGCTGTTCACTAAAATCATCAAAATTTGATTAAAAGCTTAAAACTTGCAGGCCTCCCACCAGTCTTCCAAAGGGGAAAGGGGCTAGATACTGAGATCTATCACCAATGGCCAATGACAGTCAATCATGCCTACACAATGAAACTCCATAAAAAACCCTTGCATGACAAGGTTCAGAGAGCTTCTGTGTTAGCGAACATACTGAGGTACAGGAGAGGAGAGCGAAATTCCCATAGAGATCATGGAAGCTCTGTACATTCCCACCCCCAAACTTCGTTCTATGTATCTCTTCCTTGGGCTGTTCCTGTGTTATAACCTTTATAATGGATGGGTATACATAAGAAAAATGTTTTCCTGAGTCCTGTGAGTCGTTCTAGTGAATTTGCACCTCAGGAAGGAATGATAGAAACTTCCAAATCTCTAGCCAAGTCACATAGAAATATAGGTTGACAGGGTGTCCAGAACTTATGACTAGCATCTGATGTGAGGGCAGTCTTGAGGGAATGAGCCCTTACATCTGTGGAGTCTGACACTAACTCAAGAATTGAATTGAATGGTTGGACACCCAGTTGGTTTTGGAGAAATCAGAGAATACCAGATTCTAGACTTTGCCAATGAACCAATCTTGAGTACAGAAGAAAAGATGGAAGTGAGGCGGATAGAGACTTTTACAAAAAAACATGCAGGCTACCCTTTTTTCTCTGATCAGAGATGGATGACTGAATGCCTGCTGGTATGTTCTGTTAGGCCCAAGAGCACTCTATAAAACTCCAAACTCCTTAATGATGAGCATTTAAATGGGGACATGTCACTTAAAAATCTGGACTTCAGGCTCACCTTGAAGAAGCAGAAGACATAATTGCAATGGCCTAGAATCCCCCAGAGTGGGAAGGAGCTGGGCAACAGCAGATTCTGTCGTCCAAAAGGGCCTCTGCAGTCCAGTCCAGACTCTAAGGAATCCTTCCCTACCTGCCTGGTGCTCCTGAGGCTAGCATGACAACTTATCACCCACTTGTTTACATTACGCTTTGGACCCTAAAGTCTTTGTTTGTTTGTTTGATTTTTTGCTCCACACAGCACAAAGTTTTATTCTTGGGTCAATTCAGATCATCAGAAAGCTGCAGTCTTAACCATATTGTTTTGGCCCACTGCAGAATGTCTTTAATGAGTCATACGGTACATTGGCAATCTCTCTTTTTCCCCTGTAGTACTCGCTGCAATAAATTGCTTTTACTGGTGTTGTTAAAGACACAACCACCACATTTTTTAGTATTACTTTTATAAAGAACATTAAATCCCATGTAATTTTAGAGTTAAGGGCTAGGAAGGGCTTTATCACCTGGGGAACTGGTGTGTGCTCTACTCATAAATAGGAAGAACTATAGAAAAGAGTCCTTTTCATCACTGACCATGGAGTCATTCTGAGTCAACTACACAACTAATAGCATGTGCTTTGATGTCTAATTTTTTTGTCCCAATTTACATGTTCCCTGGTTTGGGCTTTCAATTTTTAATTAGCATTTTCTAATTTTTAGACTTTCAATTTTTATTTTTATGTATTTATTTATTTATTTTCTTGTTTTTGACAGAGAGAGACAGAAAGAGAAAGAGAAAGAGAGAGAGAGAGAGAGAGAGAGAGAGAGAGAGAGAGAGAGAGAGAGAGAAGGAGGAGGGCCCAGAATAGTCTCCATAGTTGTATGTCATCATCAGTTTTCGACAGTTTCACACCACAGGTAGGTACAGGGCCATGCAGGGCAGGAACCAGGCAGGAGGCCTCCTGCATGGGAGTTACACCCCAGGCAGGAGTCAAACTGGGGGGTCTCCCAGATGGGAAACTCGCCCCAGTGGGAACCAAACTGGGGTGGGAAGCACACCCCAGTTCAGCATATGAATCTGCATGGGCTGGGACCTGGACTTGATCCTCTGACCCCAGGGCTGCAATGCAAGCATTTAATCTGCTGAGCAATCCCGGCTTCTTGTCTTTCAATTTTTAATTAGCATTTTATAATTTTTTATACAGGCAACAAAGAAAGAATATATTAGCACATGGATAACTGCAGCCTCATTCCTATGTAACTTCCTAATGGAAACTACAGGTTTGATGCTCAGCTTTTTCTCTTTCCCTGCTTCTAGGCTTATTAACACAAATGTGAAAAATAAATTAGGGAGAGGACAGAATTGAGAAAGGACATATCATGAGGGAAACAGAAGAAAAGATACCTTAAAGGGGGGTGGGGGGGGATGGGAAAGAAAAGGACTGATTGGTTTGGAGAGAGCCTTTGTGTAGTTTCAAGAAGAGGAGAGTGAATTTGCGGAAATAGCTGCCAGTATATAAAAGCAAGAAAAATGGGGAAAGGGGAGTTTTGTTAAGTTCTATTAAACATAGCACATTACTCCCCTCTTAGGTGGTTCCTGAGAGGTAAATATTTGAATTATTTTCAGTTACTTTCTCTGTCATACTTATTTCTTTGAACGTGATTTAGTGCTGGGACTGAACCAAAACAAGGCTGCTTATACATAGGTTACATATGTATAGTTTTTAATGACTTGCCTCTAATCTTTGTGGAATAAGGTAGGGCATGAATGAATGAGTAAATGAATGAACAGATAAACAAGAAATGAATAAACTTCAGTCCTGGAATGATAAAGCAGGCTAAATTGTTATATAAGCTGAATTATCTATGTCAAATTTCACACTTCCCTCATCACTCAAACACTGTGGACATTCCCCAGAAAAATAGAACTTGACTTCCCTTTCATGAACTCTTCTTTATTCTAATATATCACTTGGCACACTAAGGTGTAAGTAACAAAGTACATTATATGCCATAAACTGAGTAATTAAAACACACTCTCTAAAGGCAATCTCTACTAAAAAACCTTCACTTGGAATTTTATTTTAAAGATTTATTTTTATTGTTTTTTGACAGAGAAAGAGAGAGGCAGAGAGAAGGAGGAGGGTACAGAACAGTCTCCGTGGCTGCATGTCAGTTTTCTACATAGTTTCATTCCACAGGTGGGTGCTGGGTCATGCAGGGCAGGAACCAGCTGGGGAGCCTCCCCCCTGGGAGGCAGACCCCTGTGAGCTGGGGCCTCCTGGGGTGGAAGCTGAACCAGGGGTCTCCTGCACAGGAGGCTTGCCCCGGTGAGAACCGAACTGGGGGCACACTCCAGTTCAGCATATGGGTCCGTTGGACCCGGCGCTGCAAGATGAGCACTTAACCCGATGAGCCATTCCGGGTTCCCGTCACTTGGAATTTATTATACTTTCTTTTTGATGTTTTAATAGTTGTTGATAAAAGGAAGGTAATTCATCATAAATATTTATATAGTTTTAAATGTTTTGATATCAAGAATTCCTTTTAATTTTACTACACATTATAATACTCTTTTAAACCTTTATAATATTGAAATAATAGTCACACAAATTTCCTGTGGATTTCTATATTCCTGCATTAAGCCATAAGAAAACTCAGCTGGACTGCTGGATTTCAATTTGCTGAGATAAAGAAAGGCTTCTGAAAAAACACAAATGTAATGATAATATTTCATAGGATGGGGGAAAATAAATATGGTTTTTAACAATTACTCAGATACTCTGCAGGCAGTATATTAGCTACAGTTCAAATGAAGGTCAAATAAAGGAAAGTTTTCATTGCTGTTCATATGGATTAGGGCAAAGAAGTTCCATAAATCAATAAAAGGCCTGGCTCAATATTAAACCCACGTATACATTACAATTTTATAGTGGTGTGGGCAAAACCTAAAACTCATGATTTATCAACTATTATATCCTTAGTAAGACTACTATACACATAAAAAAATAAGGTACTTTTTACCAATACATTAATTTTTCTATATTCAGATCAGATATTGTTTTAGGGGACTTGTGATGTTAAAGAAAGCACTGAATTTTCAGAATTTTGCATAAAGGTATCACTATATCAAAAAATTCTAAAATGATAAAGTAATTACCTAAGCTGCTAAATAAATTATCTTTGTCATTTTGTTTTCTAAGAAGCATAAATCATAAAATCTCAGGTAAGAAAGCTCATTAAATGTTATTTCATCAAATCATCCCAAGATAGAATTAGCTACTACAATATTTTCAAATTCTTTGAAAACATTCCTATGCCTGGAAATTCACTCACTGAGACTCAACATACGAGGAGTGTCCAGAAAGTATCCAGCCATGTAACTGTTCTCATTGCATTGCCAATGGCTGGATTTTTTTTTCTGGACAGCACTGGTATGTCATTCTTTTCTTTCTTTCTTTCTTTCTTTTTTAAATATTAACTCCACTGCCTAGTTCAGTGTCGGACATACTCTAGATAATTGTAGTGGGCTTTCTGTTGGCCTCCCTATAATCTTTTCCTCCTTGTTTTGACATGAAGTATCAATCTCAGATACAAATACTCTTTCCCCACTTTTAATGCCATATCTGGGTAGGGCTCCACCCCGGCTGCAGGAGTGAAATACTTGATCCAGGCTTGTCCAATCAAAGCACTGAGACAGCTGACCAAGTACAAAAACTGACACATGTTCTAAGCTGGTCCAATGAGGGTAAATCTCAGGACTTGTATGAATTACTGGGAAACACACCTGCTGTTGAACAAGAAAGATCTTAAGTTGACTATGTTTATCAAGTAAGACCTGAGAAGGCAGGCAAAAAAATGGAAGAGCTTAGACACAGAGAAACTGAGTCATGATGACATGGGCCCCAAACCAAGGCATTCCTGAAATCAAATCTAAAATCTAAACCAGGACTGTTAACTTATGTGTGCCAATAAATCCCTCAATTCCTTTCCTTTTCCCTAGGCTAGTTTGATCTTCTATAATTTGGAACTGCTGCCCCAAAGGAGGAAGAGAGTCACAAGTACATGGGCATGACCTCAAAATGTGGATTGGTTGAACTGGGGTTACATGGAGGCTGGGAAGTTGGCCATCTTTATCATGTGACAATAAATGGATGACTGCTGTATCTTAAAACTACATCATCTATCAATAGTATATTATTAGGGAACTTAAGAGAAATTTTAGGATTCTGGAGTAAAATGTTTATTTCTTTTAGACTTCCATATGGTATTACAAAAGAGAGAAAAGCTTGGGCTGTAACTGACCTGTTGAAAGTGGAGCCAGATGAAAACACAACTCTGTTTGTGGTTTGCAAAAGCTGAGAATCTGGTGGCCTGAAGTCTTGCAAGAGGTGGGAAATCAAATTACCTGCTCCAAACTAAAGTCAGTGAAAGGAAAGCATGGGACCTCACTGTACTGAGATGAGGGTCTGTGAAAAGCTGAACTTTCTCAGGCCCCTCCCAAACTCCCCTAGTCACCCCTTCTGCCAGACACAGAATGATGGTACACCTGCGTGATGCTGACAAAACACAGTCCAGGGCTTCAAAGAAGCAAATAAATAGTGCCTTCCCAACTCAGGGCACTGGGTTTTACTGCCTGGAAGCAGGGACTCAGGGAGTAGCATTACTGTGAAGGCTGGGACATGGGCTTAGCACAACCACTTCACTGCTAAGAGACAAAAATTTCCAAGCCCAATTCTACCTTCAGCCAAAGGCCAGCACTCAGCCAAATCTGTGGTTCTTGTTAATAGCCTATTGGTATTTGGCCAATGAAAACAGAATGAAAGTCTGCTAAATTTTTATATGGGATTGTATTGCCAGAGAAACATCTGACTTGTCAAACAAAATGGATCTGCACTTGCTCAACTCCAAAAGTAATCTCTAGGTCCCCAAATCTATGCCATCAGAAAATGGGCTGCTTGAGGAGTCCAGCTCCCAGATGGGGCTCCTCCTCGAAGCTGCCAGGGCCATGGACAAGAGCAAGCCACCCTGAGCAGAACTGGTGGCTGCTGCAAAGCTGACCAAGAAACTCACTCCACTGCCAGAGCAGGAAGAACCTGTTCGTCCCGTTCAGCCAGGCCTGACAAGTGCAGCCAACCGCTGGCCAGGGTGTGTTTCTCCGTGCTCCGTTTCCCAAATAAGTTTGCATGTCAGTCCAACCAAGGAAACTGAGGTGGACTGAATGGGCTACCAGAAAACACTCTTGTTCTTTCCTACCCAGGAAGATATGTGAGTCTTCTTGTTCCCACATGAGGGTCTAAAGCTGCCCTGACTGAGCTCAGTGTGGGGCTTGAGAATAAGGGGAAATAGCTAAGAGATGGCATTACTGACTGAACCCCAAGACCACCACTCTTAATGTCATGCCTATTCTTTGACACTTCTTTTTCCACAAGAATGCACACACACACACACACACACACACACACACACACACACACACACACACACACACATACACACAATAGAAGCCAGACACAAGCCCAGTTACCTGTGCTTCTAACCAACTGGATACAGAATGGAGGCAACGACCCCCTCCAACTCAGAATGCCAATTGCAAATCTAGGTCGTTACCTATACTTTTGACCAACTGGCTTTAATTCAGAGATTCCCCTATCCCCATGCTTGGGGTTCAATTAATTTGCTAGAATGGCTACATAATCATCAGTTCTTTCATAATCCATACATATGAGGGCTGTCTGGAAAAAGCCAGCCATAAATGCCCCTATTTTTCAGATTACATGGCTGGATACTTTTCGGACAGTCCCTGTATATTGAATAATTATGCTGAATCTAATATATTACATGTCAATTACATCTCATGAAAAAAATGTGTAGTTTATTTTAAAAATTCACATCAGTAAGGAAAATAATACCACCAAGGTACTCCAATTCCCAATATTGTACATCCATTTCTTAAAATAATATGCAAAAGTTCTACTCAGTAAATTTATACACTTAGGAATTCTCCAACTACCTTTGGATACCTATTACAAAGAGGGCACATAATTTGTTTTACTGTTATAAAAAAATGTTATGAAACAAATTTTACCGAGTTTTCATTGAAGATACTAAAACTGAAAATTTCAATTATGGAAACGATTTATTCTAGTTTTACGTATATCTGGAGGGTTCTATGGAGGTACCATATTTTCCGGCATATAGGACGACCGGGCATATAAGACGACCCCCTAATTTTACAGTTAAAACATAGGTATAGGCCTATATTCGCTGTATAAGACTACAGCCTCGGAAGTGGGGGGTAGTCTTATACAGCGAATATAGGCCTAAACCTATGTTTTAACTGTAAAATTAGGGGGTCGTCTTATACGCCCGGTCATCTTATACGCCAGAAATAATAATTAAGAATAAAGGTTTTGGAGTTGGACACAAATAGGAAGAAATCCTGGCACCATTTCTTGCCAGTTGTGTAAAACTTGGGAAGTTACTATACCACTCCAAGCCTGTTTCCTTGACTGTAAAAAGGAAAAAAAGACCACCACCTACCTCATGGGTTGTTCTGAGGATTAAATGAGGTCAAATCTGTAAAGCACCTGGCACAATGAACAATTTGAAAGAGAGAGCGTGATACCACCAATATACACAAGTAACACTTTACAACCTGTTCTAGGCTCTGGTCTGGAGGCTGGGTGCAGGAAACCTGGAGTGGCTCACCTCTTCCTTTATCAACTTGCTAATGACCTTTTAACTTTACATAAGGGCCAGTATTCAAGCTGACCTCTCTGAGAAGCTCATCTCTGACGGATCATATGCATCAGCTGACAAACATGTTTAATACCTCTCCTTCTTTGTCTTTAAAAACATACCCTTCCTTGACTTCCACACCTCCCTTCAGCCATGGCCCTGATTTTTTGGCTTCCCTTCCCAGCCAAGTTCCGAGAATTGTTAGAAGCTCTGTCTCCACTCATTTACTTCCCATTTACATTAAATTAGCTTCTCCAACCACTGCACTGAAATAGCTCTTATTCAATCATCAGTAACTTCCAAGTAGTCAAACTTTAAGGATAATTTTCAGTCCTTATCTTAATTTACCTATCATTGCTTTCAAAATTGCTGATCATTCTCTCCTCCTGGAAATGCTCTTCCTCTTGGCTGCTGTGATTCCATTTCTTCTGGATTTCATCCTACTAGACCACTAAACATTACCCAATTCTGCTCCCCATCACTTAGTTTTGTTCTCTTTTCACTTTACTCTCTGTCCCTATATGATCCCATTCATTCCCATGGCTGGGGCCAACAATTCAATTTCTATTTCAGCCCAGACCACCCTGTTTTCACTCCAGATTTACGCATCCAACTGTGCCTTTAGTGGGTCCACTGGGATATCTCAGAGATATCTCAAACTTAACATATCCCAACTTAAATTCTTGAGATTCCTTCTTAAAACTGTTATTTTCTAGTTTTTCCATTTAATTTCATGGCACTACCACCCTTCTAGTTTAGAGGTGTCCAACTTTTTGGCTTCCCTGGGCCACATTAGAAGACTTGTCTTTGGGCTCACATAAAATACACTATCAATAGCTGATGGGCTTAAAAAAAAAAAAAAGGGGCACAAAAAATCTCATGTTTTAAGGAAGTTTACAAATTTATGTTGAGCCACATTCAAAGCCATCCTGGGCTGCATGCAGGCTGGACAAGCTGGCTCTACTTGTTTAATCCAAATTCCTAAATATGGCCAACACGACGTGTATGACCCACCTCAGCTGACCTCTCCAGCATTCTTATTCTATCCTCCTTAAAAGTACTCTGTTCCAGCCACACTGGCCTTCTTGCAGATCCAGGAACCCTCCAAGCATTTCCTCACCTTAAGGTCTTTGAGTCTAAGTGTTTCCCCTACTCTAGGGCCTAGACTTAATACGTGCAGGCACATTAAGGTTTATCTGAGATATAAGCATATATATTAGGTTCAAAACTCAATTTTATAATTTAAAATTTTCAATGACTTGTTACAAGTGCAAATTAAACTTACAGATGAACTAAATATATGTCTGTGTTTATAACTAATTTTTATAGTCTAAAATCCATATGCTCTTATAAAAGATTATATATTTGCACATGTGTATATAACTCATATTTATATTTAAAATACATCTACCCTTATTTTAAAAAATCCCAAAACCCTAATTAAAAAAGTTAAATTTATCTCATTATGTATTGAAAGCAGTTGATTTAGCAAAGTAAAAGGAAATATTCCCCCACTTAAAATAAAATTGATGGAGCCATTGAAATGGAGATGGCTCAATCCCCAATGACCTCACCACCAGCAGAAGCATCTGCTTCAATTACCTTCTGAAAATGAAATAACCAAATTACTGTTCAGCTTTCTGCTGCGCTAACAAAATTGGCCTGAAATATTAAATTTCATCTGCTTTAAATTACATATTGTACAACTTCTGAAACCAGAGCTCTTCTAGCTCTAAAGTGTGAAGAACATGCATCACGGTTGTCATAATCAAAAATAGTATATTCTCACATACTCAGAAAAAAATTAATGGAATGATTAATGACTTAGATCAAACCATCCAAGAGTTATTTGATTTAAATCATTCCACCTCTTCAAAAGTGGGATCAATCAATTTGATTCTATTCTGCTTTATGTAACAGATGTATTCTTGAAAACATATGTACAAGCTACATTTTAAATGCCATACAGTGATTTAGAAGTATAATTAGGTTTCTTTCTTTCCTTCTTTCTTTCCTTCCTTCCTTCCTTCCTTCTTTCCTTCTTTCTTTCTTTTAGTATAAAAAAGAATATTTAAAGCATGAATTACTGGCCTTTAATTGAAATGTTGCCTAAATAAATAACCACTTAAACTTTTTGATGCAATCTATATTCTTGTTCTCTGATTCTTATTTAAATTTACTTTATACTCTCCATTCACCCCTAAGTAATTCTGAGCTCACAACCATCAAGCTGCATTTCTCATTTCAGTCCATGATACCCCTATCTCAAAGTTATCTTTGATTTTTCTTCAAGAAAATTTATTGCATGGTTCTAGTAGCAGATTATGGAAAAAAGACCTCCTTCTTGCTTCTCTTCCACCTTCTCTCTGCATCAGCACATACTCAGTCCTGCCATGCTTTTGTTCCCAAATCCAACTTACTTATTGTCCCTTCTTGTCCCTAGGACACTTACCGGTAGACTTATGCTCTACGATACTGACAGAATCGCATTTGCAAATCACAGCCCATGCTGTGTCTTGCTCAGTTTTTGTTTCCTTAATCCTGTCATCCTTTTCACTATCATTTTCAGTTGTGTGTGAGAAGCAAAGAGCTAAAACAAGTAAGACTGCTGCACTTTCATTGGTATACTATACCAAAAAAATTGAGTAGAGAATAAGATGAGATGTTAACCATTTTGTTTATGCAAACTTTATTTGAAAAGGTAAATGTAAGAAAAAAGAAGTAAAACTGCATGAACACATACCCTTTGGCTCAAGCACCAGGTTATGGTCTTTTCAATGGAAATGCCCTAACTAGGAGAATGTCAGCTATTAGAGCCTCCAACTCTGAATCTAATGAAGAAATAATAGGGGAAGTCTTGTTATATCTCAAAAATATAGAGGAAGGTCAGGAGATTGTTGACATTTCTGTTGGTATGTAGAGACTTTCAAATTATTGTTGAATTTTCCTAACAATTCCCTAGTTGGTTCTAAAGTTCCTAAGAATATCTTTGCACTGAAAATGAGAAAGTATGTTTAGTATTTAAATTTATTTAATCATATAAATCAGTGAATCTCCCTTATCCTTGTATGGATAACTGATAAGGTTCTATGAAATTCAAGTAACATTCATAATAATTAAGAGCATGGGCTGTAAAGTCAGGCACACGGGGGCTGAGTCCTGGATCTGCCACTTCACAGTTGTGTAACCCTGGGAAAATTACTGTATTTTCCATGTATAAGATTCCCCTATGTATAAGATGAACCCTACTTTTCTAATCCAACATTAAGAAATCAATACAGGGAAAGCCGGGATGGCTCAGTGGGTTAAGCGCTCACTTTGCAGCATGGGGGACCAGGGATCAAATCCTGGCCCCGGCCCGTGCGGAACCATATGCTGAACTGGGAGCTCCCCCAGTTCAGTTCTCTCTCTGTCTCTGTATCTCTCTGTATCTCTCTCTCTCTCTCTCTCTCTCTGTCAAAAATAAATAAGTAAATAAACATTAAAAAAGAAATTGACTTAAAAAATAAAAAAGAAATCAATACACGGGTTACTCCCATGTATAAAATAAGCCCTAGGTTTTGGTTTAATAATTTTAGACAAAAGTATCACCTTAGATGTGAAAAAATATGGTATATATCCTCTATAATAAGGCTTAGCATCTTTATTTGTAGTTATGATAATAACAGGTTCTACTTCATGCAGTAATTATGAGATTACATGAGTATGCATATCACAGTCTCTGTCACATAGTAAATGTTCAACAAATGTTAGCTACAGTTCATAGTAAATGACTGTTAGATGCAGAGCACAAAAGCTAGATCTTATAAGAAATATAAAATAAAACATAACTAACAGTAAATAACAATAGTCAAATAATGCAGAGAAGACGTGAGTGTTGTCATTGGGTGTATCCAAAGACAGGCTGACTTAAGGGTCCCAAGAGGAGGTGTAAGGAAGCCTAACAATACCCTCTGAGGCCAATGGCTGAGGAAAGCACAGCTAGTTTGGGGAAATGGGGAGAAGTGATGGTTAAATGAAATAGGAAAGGTCTCAAGGAGACAGTGTCACAATTAAAAATTGGCTTGCCAAAGTGATGGGTCTGACATCACAGTATATAAAGAGAGAATAGTGAAAAGTAGTTCTTTTGTCTAATGAAGGCAATTTTCCGAGGTGACAAAGTGTAAGACACGTACAGAAAATCAAAGTAGGCAATAAAGACAGAAAAGGAGGAATGAGCCCTAAAGCAGAACCTTAAATCTGAGAGAAGAATTGGGGCTGTGGAAGTAACATATCTGAACTGTGGCTCCGGAAGACAATTTGGGAATCTGAGTGGGAGGATATGCAATTAGTATTTGACTTATGAAAGCAGAGGGGGTGAAGATTGTTGGAATTTTCAGATGAGTTTGCAAGGGAGGAAAATTTCTACTAAAATCACAAACAGCTGGACTATAAGCATGAGCTGGTAAGTTTCTAGAGCTGTGAGCACAAAGCTTTTTCTGGTTCTGAACTCAATTTTCTCTTGCTGAAGAGTCATTGTATCAGCAACAATGAAAGGTTTCAAAAGGTATTTCAAGCTAATAGTGTCAAATACAAATACAAATTCATGAGTCAGTTGAGCTGAAATCTTTCTCAACTGTCACCAACAACATGAAAAGAGGAGAAGGGCAGCTTAAATCACTTACTTTTCATGTGTTCAATCTTTTCTGTGCCTTGCAGTCCAGAGACTTGGGTCTTTGACTGAAGGCTGTGAGTAGACTGCATTTTAAGAGATATATAAACTCTCTGAAAAGTTACACAAAATTTGTGTCTATGTATTTATTCTTACTTTTTCTCATTTATTCTTGTGTTCCTCATTTAGGCAGTGTGCTTTTATATTACAATTCCTTAGGGCTTATTTCTCATTAGTGCCTAGTCTAAAGACTTTATATACAGTAGACTGTTAACTGGAACTCAAGCAATGAGCGCTCTCAACCAACTGGCAAAAAAATCAAAAGTGGAAAAATTATCCTGGCACAGAGCTACGGCAGCATTTGAAACCATAATAGCTTTTGCAGAATGGCAAACCTTCACTTCTAAGCATGTTATGCAGCTGCACATCGTGGAAAACTTGACTTTGTATGAGGGGCGTACAGCCTCAAACAAAGCTGATAATTCATTCATTTTTCAAGAAAGCTGCATTCAAGTTTGCCAGTACAGCATCATCTACTGATGTAGATCCAAAACCATCCATATCCACTTCTCCTGATCCTGTCCCATCTATATCATCAGATCCTGATGATCCTGATGCATGTCTACCCAGTAAACCCTCCACCCCTACTGTAGCATGGAACATTTTTAAATGTACATGTGTGTGTTTCTTCTAAGTTTCTTTAAGTTTAAAATATTATGTTGATTAAGTTGAAAACAGTATTATTGACTGCCGTTTAACTAAAATTGCATTCACAAAGCTGTTTTTATAATAAAATTGTGTTGGGGAAGCCGGGATGGCTCAGTGGGTTAAGCGCTCACTTTGCAGCGCCGGGGACCGGGGATCGAATCCTGGTCCCGGCCCGTGCGGAACCATATGCTGAACTGGGAGCTCCCCCAGTTCAGTTCTCACCGGGGAGAGACCCCGGCCCAGTTCCTGCACTGTGCAGCCCACTCCCACCTGTGGAATGAAACCATGTGGAAAAACCAATGATGTGCAACTATGGAGACTGTTCTGGGCCCTCCCCCTTCTCTCTGTATCTCTCTCTCTCTCTGTCAAAAACAATAAAAATAAATCTTTAAATAAACAAATAAAATTGTGTTACATTAAGTTTGTCTTTATTTGCTTTTAAATACTGTATTTCAATATTAATATTCAAGCAATACAGAGTCTATGGTATGGTATGGTATGTTACAGTACGGTATGGCATAGCATTACATGGCATGGCATGGCATGGCATGGCATAGTATGGGGTATAGTATCATGCCTATTTTTATTAGTAGTTCTCAAGCAACCAGACACTACATTTGTCCAGTATCTACCAATCCCCATGGACAAGAGACTACTGTATTTTAATTAAGTCAGTTCTCTCAACAATCTGATAAGGTACTATTATTATTCTCATTTTAGAGAAATGAGAACTATAACCAAGGCCCCACAGCTAGGCAGTAGTTTTAAGAGAAGAAACCTCCAGGAGTCCCACAAACACAAGTTGCCCAAGCTTATGACCACAATAGTCTATCTGGTGGTTTCAATAGGTTACAGCTTCATTGGTCTCTTTGGGACAGTCCAGATCAGCCTTGGGTTTCATTTCAAGTTAAATGAAGACATGGTTGTCATTAATCCTTAAAATAAATTTTATAAGGTCCCATTACACTGCACTGTGGGAAAGTATATTTACCTAACAGGTACTTTATGAACAGTCTTCAAACAATTGGTTAATGTGTATTAGATCAACAATTTTCAAAGAAATTCATTCTTCATTGAGGAAAAATAATCTCACCACAAGTATACTAATCACCAAAGACCCCTTTAAATTGATGAGTCACTTTTTATTACAGCCCACAATAAAACATTTTATATTGTGATTCAATATACCATATATATATTTAAAACAAAAATTTGTTATTACTACACATAACATACTGATATTTTCTATTCAGTCTAGCTTAGTCCTGACTTATCTACTCTTTTCCATTCCATTAAAAAAAAAAAATGCTAGTTCCTATCCACTAAATTGATTTCATGATGCTCCATTAGATTTGTAATTTAGAGATTCAAAAGCCATATTCCACATGGAATGAAATAAAGTAACTCTACACGTTCAATAAAAATGAAGTGAAAGGCACAAGTCTAACTACGAATATGTTCAGAAGCATTTTTTTAATCTGTAGAAAAAAAGTTAATTATTTCCTGAAAACATTATCCAATCAAACTTGACCATGGATGTTTTTCCCATAAGTGAATGGCAAACAATATGTAAATGTTCCCTTAATGACAGCCTAATCTAAACTCAATCAAGAAAACAGAAAATATAAGCCTTACAATATTGCAGTGCATTCAAGAGTTTAATTGGTAATTAGTAATATTTTCAAACAAGGTATAAGCAACTTTCTTACAGGAAATGGTTTTAAAATATGCTTAATCTTTTTTACGATGAATAAAATTGCTGAAAACTGAAAAGTTTGCAGTGATAAACACTAAAAGACTCACAGACCATTTATATTCTACATTAAAGCTGTTTTAAATATTCTCGTCTGTCAGTCAAAAAATACTTAATACTGATTTTATACCGACTACTATTTAACAAAGCACAAGGAAGGAGCACTGAACTATTGCAGGGTCTCCACTCTCCAGAGTCTCCACTCTCCCATCATTTGGGGTTGATGGACTATATATACATAAACAAACAAGTAAGAGCTATGAAGATCACAGATGAAAGTGCTGTTGGGCAGTATTGTGGATCACTACAGGCATGTGTTCCTAAGAGCAATTAAGAGTCCTCTGGGAGGGTTCTTAGAAATTGAAATCAAATATGGTTTCCAGTAAAGTAAACCAAAACACTATACTGCCACACCCATATACAATATTTCTTACTTATCACATTATGATGCTAGCACCATGTTCTAATCTCCCTCTCCAGTCAAAATTAATGCTTACTGCCATGTAAACTGAGATGACACAGAATGAAGAAAATAATCAAATATACAAACAAAGCAGACTCTCCATTTAAAGGCTCAGACACTCCATTTCAAGGCTAAGTGATTTGAGGCAAGTTATTTAACCTCCTGAATTACAGATTCATTATCTGCATTTATATCTACTCATAGGATCATTGTGAGAATAAAAATGAGAGAATGCATGTGAAAGCATTCTGTAAACTACTAACAAATGCTACTATTAAGTTTTATAAGAATCAGTAGGCACAGTGAAACTGAGAGAATAAAGTATTAACCAAATATTAAGGTATAGAGTTAACAATTATCAAGCATTTCAAGTGATCTATTTGCTTATCATGCAACAACTCAATTAAAATCTGCAATATGACTAAATGTCAGAATCCAACAACTAGTAATGATGTTTCTACTTAGATCTTGGACATACTACAGTTCTTCTGTAATGGCTCTTGACCAACAGGAAAAAACAACCTACAGGCCCTTAATTAAAGGAAGGGCAAGAGTTCACATCACACCACTCTACTATGTGCTGTTTTAATTCTTAGTAAAGGCTTACCCAAAGAGATAGTTCTTTGCTAAGGTTCAAAGACTGCCTCCATGGGGGCTGGAGAAGGGAAGCACTTCCTATCTCCTCAACATTGCTATAGATCAACAGCCACACCCATGCAGGTGACTCATGCCACTGAATCGTGGACTCTGTACTTGAGCAATACAACTAGCTGAGGTTTCTGTCCAAATGTATTTGTGCATTCCTTTATGTTACTAGGCTCTTCAGACAGATGCAGTCCTAGAGAGTAACATGGATAAGTGTAATACAAAAACCTCAGAGGTGGGGTACACAGACTGCATGCGTCCTGTTGCCTGGTTGGTTAATACTCTGACATTAACCATGTTATGGATGGATAAAGTTGACAAGACATGGTGTATGGGATGTCTTCAAGTTACAAACAAATTGTTTTGATAAAGGTCACTTATAAAGCTGATCTTTAAAATATAGGATGCAGTTCTTCAAATTAATTTACAATGGTGTAAAGTAATGTTAGGCTACCAGAACTGCCCACAGAAATCTATTCAACCCACTCTGTGAGTAGCAGCAGGTCAGGTAATCTGAGTTCTACAGGCCCCATTATGCCGCTAACTTGCCACACAGCTCTGGGTAGCATTACAGAGTGTAAACTCTTGACAGGGAAGGACAGAGCTGGACTCAAATCCTGCCTCACCTACTTGCTACATAATCTCACAGAAGTTATTCAATCTCTTTGAGTCTAGAATTTTCACAGCAGTAAAATCAGACTTAGGAATGAAAATTCTTATGTATCATGAGGCTCCATATGAAGATAATTCTCTCAAATTTTATCACATCAAAGAATGTATAAGAAGAGAATACTTATCCTGCATCCTAGGGTAAGATGCCTGCTCGTGGCTAAAGGTGACCAGCCATGTCTCTGGTCACCCTGAGAGCTGAGAGATCACAGTCTGGCACAACTTCTTGAGACATGAGATCATGTCAAGCAACACCAGTGGTAAGGTTCTGATTAGCAGTACATATATAGACAGTACCCTGGTATAAGGCCAACACATCACTGACAATTTTCCATCATGAGCTTAAGGTCTAAATGTTAAATAAAAGGGTGCCTTAGATTTGATTTCTGAAAGTTCTTTGGACTACGTAATTTGACTTCATGATATTCTAGAACCTAGCTGTGCTCCTAGCAATGTATATTTGGAAAACTATGGCTCTACTTTGTATTGCTGTACTTGCTCCTGCCTCACTGTTCTGAACAACAGGAGCAGCTCATGAGATGGGAGTGATGTATAAGATGAAGATTCTGTGGGGTAAAAATCAAGGTGCAGGGAAGCATAGAAGCCAAGGTCAGGAATGCTTTCTTTTTAAAGGAGTGACCAAGTACTCACTGTGCCAGGCTCTCTGTATATGTTACCTCAATCTTCACAGCTATGTTGGTTTAGTTTTCTTTGAATAAGCGAGCTACACAGCTTACTATGTAGTACACTTAATTAAAAAAAAATACTCTCCCTGTGGTCAAAAATCAGACTCCTGATCCTCTTCCTTGAAGAAAAGGTCAAACCTCAGTAAATGTGGACAAGTGACCAGACCTGGTTCAGCTCTGAGTCTTTGCTATGTCCCACTTGGGCTTCTCTCAGTTTGGGCCAGGATGCTTCCTTCTCTGACATCTTCTTGTTAGTGCGTTATTATTAGCCACATTTAACAACTGAAGAAATGTAGTGTCAAAGGGTTTAGAAAACTTGGCCAACAGTAAACACTGAAGTGATTTTCAAACACTAGGTGTGCTGATGGATCAGAGGCTCCAGGCTGGTGAAGTGCCAGGGCAAAGTCTGGAGACCGAAGTGGGAGGTGTCCGAGGAGTGGGGATAGGAGCTAAAGTGGGTTCTACAGTCTTCATCCAGGAGGACTGGGGGGTGAGGTGGAAAAAAAAATATCCTCCCCCTCACTGCTGTATTCTACTGGCTTTGAAGGGGGGTGGGTAAGAAAATAGGTGGCAGTGGCCAGTCTACTTTTCATGATAACCTTTAGGGGCCAGCAACTTTAGGGAAAGGAAACAATGTGAACAATTCGCAGTGTACTGAAGGGTCTTATAATTCATTCTCTATTCACAGGCTGTCTTCAGACCTTATCAGAGGGGAAGAGCAAATCCACAAAACACTACTTAGAGTTAACTAAAAATATTTTTTGGATATCTTAAATTAAGACTTGATCCTGAAAAATGTGTTTTTGAGGAATTTTCAGGGGAAGCTGGGATGGTTCAGCAGATTAAGTGCTCGCTTTGCAGCCCTGGGGAACAAGGACTGAATCCTGGCCCTGGACCATGTGGACCCATATGCTGAACTAGGTGTACTTCCTATGTGGAAGGCCCCCAGTTTGGTTCTTGTCTCCCCTGCCCCCACTCAGCCCCTGGCTCGAGGAGGTGTGTCTCCCATGCAGGAGGCCCCCAGCCCAGTTCCTGCCCTGTGCCTCCACCTGTGTGGACACCATGTTGAAAACTGATGACATACAACTATGGAGACTGCTCTGGGCCCTCCCTCTTCTCTCTGTCTCTCTCTGTTTCTGTCTTTCAAAAACAATAAAATAAATCTTTTTCAAGAAAGAATTTTTAAGAGCATAAAGGTATTCATAGAAAAATCAGTAAATGAGATCTAAAGTCTACAAAAGCCAAATAACGTTAATATGAGTGTGGAAAAAGAGAGCCCTGTATGGCACTATTGAAGAAAGTATCTGCCTTCCAACTACAAGGGGAAGGAAGAAAGCCAGGGGCCATAATGAATAACAATCTCTCCAGAGGACAATTCAGATGGTATAATTTGCTTTAATAATTTAGTTTTTCATTTGAAGTGCAAACCTATCAAGTATCAAGGAATTAATACACACCTATACTAGAAAAAAAATCAAGCCATAAAAGCCTCTCTTTATCATATTACATGGCTGGATACTTTCCAAAAAGCCCTCGTATAATACATTAATTTTGTATATGCAAATTCTTTGCAAAAGCATGGGAAAAAGTCTCATGAATTGAACTGAAATAAACAACTTGTACAAAACAACACTGAAGGCCTTGAAAACCAGGTGAGCTGGGGCCAGGAGATCCTCAAAACTCCTTAGTGCTACCCAGAATAAATCTATTATGATGCTAATTTATTCTTTCCAATTATAGTTAGTTACACAGACATATTTCAAAATAAATTCTAAAAAAAGTAAGAACTGGGTAATTCTCAAATCACTAATTTCAACCCAAAATTATTAAAATAGGGCTTTTTAAACTTATCTTTGCTTTAATATTAGAGAGAGAGAGAGAGAGAGAGAGAGAGAGAGAGAGAGAGAGAGAGAAAGAGAGAAACATCAACAAAGGAGGTGGACAAGGGATTATTTACCAAACACAATCACATAATGTTTAAGAAACCACATGGTAAAATAGTGCACCAAGAAAACAGGCTACTTAACTTACTCTTAAGGGAATAGGAATGGGGTCATCTAAAAGCAGTTTCTAGGGTTTCAGATGCATATTGTGGTAGCAGGCAGAAATCAGGAGAACTTTTCCTTCTGATGTCCTCAGCACAGTCCTATAGATTTATTTACAGCTGCATGATCAGCTTGATCTTTCCTTTGCTTAATTTTATTTGCTCCTCTGGTGATCCTGTGGTGGGCCGGGACTGCCCTTAGGCACACTGCTTCAGAGAAATCAGTCCTACATTGTCAGAAACTGGCATTCCAGTAGGTCCTGTTAGTAATTCCACTTTATGTAATGCCAGCTCAGTCAGAAGGCATCTTCAAAGATTTATAACTTTGGCGACCTCATTTCTGATAATGAAGGATTTGGCACGGGGGTGCTTTTTCCTTTTAATACACTGACCATTTTGGGCTGCCATTGCATCGTAATTGCTCAACCAAAGGTTTATCAGTTTGCTTTTTTTCCTTATCTCTCTCAATCTCTCCCTTAAACTCTCAATCTCATTCTTTCTCTTATTTCTTATTAACTAATCATGTAGGCCTACTGTTTTAGTAGCTCCAATGATTTTTGTCTTTGTCTTGCTATCCTTATTTTCCTAAGGTCACACTTATTTTTTATTTATTTTTTTATTATTGTTTTTGACAGAGACAGAGAGACAGAGAGAACGGGGAGGGTCCAGAACAGTCCCCACAGTTGTATGTCATCAGTTTTTTGACATGGTTTCGTTCCACACAGGTGGGCAGGGACCGCACAGGGTAGGAAATGGGCTGGGGGCCTCCTGCATGGGAGGCACGCCACCTCGAGCCAGGTGCCGAACCCAGGGCAAGAACCAAATTAGGGGCCTCCGCATAGGAAGCAAACTGCAGTTCAGCATATGGGTCTGCATGGGCTGGGGCCAGGATTTGCTCCTTGGTCCCCAGGGCTGCAAGGAGGGCACTTAACCCGCTGAGCCATCCCAGCTTCCCCCACACCTCATTTTTGGATATTTTTCTTGTCATTGTTAAAATACTTTCACAAGAGGTCAAAACAAGCATAATTAACTTTGACATTTCTAAGTTGAAAAAACTATACTGATTTTTCAGAACAGTTTAATCTTTTATTCTTAGTTTAAAAGGGTTCCTCTAACTCTACATTTTAGAAACAAGAAGTAGTTAACTTAGAGCAGGTTGTTCATGAACCACCAGTCACCCTTACTATTGATATCAGTTTGGATTCAGACTGGGAAGGCTTTTTAAAATCAGTATGTAGGGCAGGGGTGTCCAACCATTTGGCTTCCCTGGGTCACACTGGAAGAAGAATTGTCTCAGGTCACACATAAAATATATTAACACTAATATAGCTGATAAGCTAAAAGAAAAAAGGAAAATCTCGTAATGTTTTAAGCAAGTTTAATAATTTGTATTTGGCTACATTCAAAGCCATCCTGGGCCACAAGCAGCCTGCAGGCCACAGTTTGAACAAGCTTGAGGCAGGACATCCATAGGCAAAACAAAGCAAAAATGGAAAAAACAAAAAATATCTGAACTAAATTCACATCTTATATAAAAATTAACTCCAGCTGGTTACTGACTTAAATATAAAATATTACTGTAAAACTTCTATTAAAAAAAAAAATCTTCAAGACCTAAGTCTGGAATACAGAGCTATTAAATTTGACACAAAGGCACAAAAAAGGAAAAATTAATTAACTGAATTGCATCAAAATTTAAAACTCTTGCTTTGCAAAAAATGCTATTATGATGATGAAAAAAAGCTACAGACTGGGAGAAAATATTTGCAAACCAATTATCAAAGAACTAATATCTAGAATGCATAAAGAATTCTCAAACCTCAGCAACAACAAAAAATCCAATTAGAACAAAGACAAAAGATATGAAAAGATATTGCACTGAAGATGGATAGGTGGCTAATAAGCACATGAAAAGATGTTCAACTTCTTTAGTCATTAAAGAAATGCTATTAATAATTTATCCACAGTGAGATATCACTGCACACCTATCAGAATGGCTAATATAGAAAAGAATGACAATACCAAACACAGGTGAGGATTCAAAGAATATGAGTCATTTTATACATTGCTGATGGGAAGAAATGTAAAACAACACAACCACTTTAGAAAAGAGTATGGCAGTTTCTTCCAAAATTAATTGCACACTTATCATTTGGCCCAGCAATTTCACTCTTGGGCCTTTTTCTGATACAATTAAAACTTGTATATTCACACAAAAACTTATACACAATTGATCCTGTCAGCTTTATTTGTGACAGCTCAAAACTGGAAACAACCCAATGTCCTTCAATACGTAAATCTGAAATTGTGATTCATTTCTACCATGGAATATTACTCAGCAATAAAAGGGAACAAACTATTAATACATACAGCATCTTGGACAGATAGCAAGTGCTGTGGTTTGAATGTGTTTCCCTAAAACTCATACGTTAAAACTTAATACCCAATGTGATGGTCTTAGGAGGTGGGGCGTTTGGGGCGTGATTAGGTCACCAGGGTAGAACCCCTCATGAATGGGATTAGTACACTTATAAAAGAGGCCCAAGAAAACTCCCTGTCCCTTCTATAATGTGTGGTTACAGCAAGAAGACGGCCTTACAAGAATCAGGAAGTGGCTTCTCACCAGGCACAGCCCCTGATCATGCGGCCTGGCACTCTGATCTCAGACACCCGGCCTACAGAACTATAGGAAATACATTTCTGTTGTTTATAAACCACTCATCCATGGTACAGCAGTCTGAAAAGGCTGAGACATTAAAGCAACTGCACGAAGTGAAAAAAAAATCTAATCTCAAAAGGTTATATACTGCATGGTTCCATTTATATAAAAATTTTAAAATGACAATTGTAGAGACTAGAACAGATTAGTGGTTACCAGGGGTACATGATAGAGGGGAGGATGTAAATATGGCTACAAAACAGTAGCACATGAGATTTTTTTGACTTGTGAGATATAGAATCTTGATTGTGATGGTGGCCATAGAAACTTACACATGTGATAAAATTGCATATTAACTAATTACACATACAAATATACACAAACACAAATGAATGCTTGTAAACCTGATGAAATCTGAATAAAGCCGGTGGATTGTATCCATATCAATTTACTAGTTGTGATATTATAGAATAGTTATGTAAGATGTTAACCATTGTGGGAAACTGAATGAAGGGTACAAGACATCTCTTTGTTTATTTTTTACAACCACATGTGAATTTACAATTGTTAAAAATCACTATATAGTTCTTTATTTATTCAAAGTTTTCTATGTTTCTAATGTTTCACCCATTAGATGCCTGATCTCTCCATTGACCAAACAATCTTGTTACTCTGTATAGTCCTAACAGTGGAAAACATTTCACTACAATTAGTAGTCTAACTCTTGCTTTCCAAAACCTTTCATTCATGATTTGATAATTGTAGCACACTCTTTGAAAACAAACCTACATTTGACCAGTGACTCTTACGTGGTATGATATGGGCAAAATACGTACCGTACTTTCTGAATCTTAGTTACCTCATTGGTAAAATACAGGGAAAACTTATGACACAGGTTTATTGTGAACATAAATAAAATAGTAAGTACTTGGCACATCGTAGTTCCTGAAATATTCATTTCCTTCCTTTTCTCATTAGCAATCTAAAACCAAGCTTAAATTCTGAATAAAAACATCAGCAAACAACTTTGGTTGTCAGTTTCCAAGAATTATATTTGAAAAACAGGAAATACATCTTTAACAAGCATAGATTGGGGGTGGGGGGGAAGGGGTTGGTTAGGGATGTAGTGAGCCTGAATTCAGTTTTTAATATTTCTATTTAGTATATTATAATGATCATTTTTAATCTGAGATGCTCACTCTAAATTTGAAAACATTCCAGCCATAAAAATGACTTTTAAATGTTTTAGCATACCGTATCATTCATTTTATTACGATTAGTGAGTAGCGGGCCATATAGATGTTTAAATCTGTAAATAGTAACCAATCATACACTACATTACTTCTATTCAATTACCAACAAATGTATATATGGTGGATGAATTCAAGCTTTAAAAATGACACACACGTCCTTAATAGAATTTCATCCATTCCATCTACCTTCAAAAATTTTTTTTAGTAATAGATTCCCGGCAAGGCATTAAGCTTTAAATATGTCATGCATTTTCAGTTATAGCTCAACTAATTAAGGTATAGAGTAGAAAACAAAGTAAGTACTGGATACCTGCTCTGATTATGAATAGTCACAAGACACAAAATGCTGAGTAATACTTGAGGACAAAGTCCCCTCAAACATTTTTTTTAGTACTGATATGGCTTTGCAAGGTGTATGCTTACCGAGCAAAATAACTTTGTTTCCGTTCCTTCTTCTCTTCCTTGGTATCCATAATATGCAATCAAAAGTGCAAAGTATTTGGGAAAGTTCTTTTTAATCAGTGAGTCATAACCCTGTAATAAAATAACAAAATGACTGTCAATTAAGACACTTACATTAGCCAACATTAAGAATAAAACAGAGTGGAACTACATAGCCCACAACAAAGGGAAGATAAACTTTAACCACTAAACACAATCACATGAGTCATGTACGGAATACAAATGCCCACAGGGGACTAAAAACCTATAATTAAAATAAAGATGTTAAACTATAAAATAAAAGGCAGCTGGAAAAACAAACTGAAATATCTTCCTCATACCTAACCACTATTTCAAAATGTGCTAAAATAAAAACCACTGACTTTGAAAGATTTTAGGCTAGCGAGGCAGAAGCTAATTTTTTTTTTTTAATTTAAATCATGATCACTTTTTCAAGTAACAAATAATATCTCATACGTAATTATGAAATATGGATCACTTAGTTGTTTTACAACATGTTCTTTCTTAAAAAATAAAAACACCAGTGTTCTATTTTATTTTTGGAAATATGCCAATGAATCCATCCCATTTGAGCAAAGTGAAAATGAAAGTACAAAGCCTCAGGAACCTGTTCTTCAGAGTGGCTTTATACCCTTGTCTCTGTCTCTCTCTCTCCCCATCCCTGCTACCTTTCCCTATATTTCTCGGAGTGGTCGAAACCTATAAAAGCCTGTCCCCAGACCAATCTTCCTTAAATATCACTCTCATCACCACACCCCTGCTCAAAAATTTACAGTGTCTACTTACTGCCTGATTCACTAAATTTTCTGCAGAGCATTAACCTTTGCTGAAATCTGTCTTTTCACCCTGAAGGGGTAAGGGTAGCAAAATAAAAGCAAAGAATGTTCATCAATCAAAATCACTTACTAATTCATTTCAATTAAATAAACAATTAATTCACAATACATATGACATGAAAGTTACTATGATAAGTGTCAAAGGCCAAAAATAAAAAAAACATGATAATTGCCCTAATGAAATTTAGTGTCTTTCGAGGGAAGCAGGATTTCAGGTCAGTGGGCTACAAACTGCTATGGCGAAGGCAGAGGGGCCACTAAAGCCTAGAGAATTAACACTAAGCATTATGCAAGCCACACTCAGGCACTGCTCAAAAGCACCAAAACTTGAAGGAGTGTGGGTTTCCTAACTAAAGGGTATAGGCAAGCAAGTCCAGCTTGAACAAAAGCAAGAACACAATATTTCACTGCTATGCCAAAATTAAATGTGAAGCAGAGCAATGGTAAGAGCTGATGATGAAGACATAGGCAGGATTCAGGTCATGAAAGACTTTTTATGTCACACTGAAGAGCTTGGACTTAACCCTAGCTATGCATTCTGTGCTGCCCACACCCTTAACTGTACCTACACCAAACGACTGAGCCCAATAGCAGTGCCCAATAGCAGTGCTCACAGCAGACATCACCAAAATTGACCAAAGCTGGTTTATGAGATAAAACCATATTTCTCACTCCTGATGTAACATTTGAAAGGAAGTCACCAAAGGGTTTTACATGAGGGAGTGTGATACACATAGATTGTAGAGGATGAACTTGAGAGGACTGAGAACAGGAGGAAGCAGATCTATTAGAAAGAAATGACAGTGGATCTACTTCAGGGAGAAGGGCCCACACTTAGGTAGCAGGATATGACATAGAAAAAGGAGGTAAGCCCAAGAAATATTTCGGAGGCAGGTAAGTTGAGATTTGGTGCCTCATTCAATGTAGACAACATGGGAAAGGAGGAAATGAAGAATGCCCAGGTTTCTGCTTCAGGCACTGGGTAGATTGTGATGCTATAGATATGACACAATCTACCTGAAGGCATCAGACTGTGTGTGGGATGGAAGAGCAGAAAAAGATGTAAGATGAGTAAAAATACATGGTCTTTGGGGTGCCCATGGGATAGTCAGCTGGAGACATTCACCAGACATGTGATTACATCTAAAGCAAGCTTGTTCAACCTGCATGCAGCCCAGGACAGCTTTGAATGGGGCCCAACACAAATTTGTAAAATTTCTGAAAACATTATGAGATATTTGAGGATTTTTTTTTTAAGCTCATCAGCTATAATAAGTATATTTTATGTGTGGCCCAACACAATTCTTTGTCTTCCAATGTGGCCCAGCAAAGCCAAAATGTTGGACACTCCTGATCCAGAGAGTAAAATTAGAGTTAGAGAAAAAGATTTAGAAATTATCAGCATATGGTTGTAGTTAAGAAGGGGGGGGGGGGGGAATAAATTAAAAAAATATATGTATATATATATAATGATAAGAACACCCTGGAAGCATGACAACTACCATATTTTTCTGTGTATAAGATGATACTTTTGCCTAAATTATTACACCAAAAATTGGAGGTCATCTTATATATGGGAGTAACCCATGTATTGATTTCTTAATGTTGGGTTATAAAAGCAGGGGCTCATCTTATACATGGAGGCATCTTATACACAGAAAATATGGTATGCACAAGGACCAATATGAAACACAATCTAGGGGACACAGGCTCAATTCTTACTGGTTTATCTCCAAATTCCTGTCATAAGTTCTACCCTCAAGGAGTTTACCAACCAGTAGGATAAAAAAATGTGTGTACTTAACTAAAATGTAGGATTAGTAACTTGGATCTGTCCCAAAGAATAATAATACTAATGATCCAAAAGACACCAACAGTTCAATTTTGATTGAGATGTTAAAAAATAAAGCTTTCAAGGCAGTGAGTATTTCCGTAGGTAAAGAAGAGAGTGACAGCATTCCAATAAGAGGTAATACCTGAGCATAGGTATGGATGTAAAAAGGGCAAGGCATTTTCAGGCAAGAAGGTAAGAGTGGCTACCAGATACGAAAAGCAAACAAACTATGATGCCTGCCTACCATAAGTTATTTACTTCAACATACTATCCACATGTTGTTATCCCTTTTAATCTATACAATCATGTTATGAGTTAGGTATGCTATTTCCATTAAAAGGAGGTTGAGAGATACTAGTTTCCTTAGTGAAACAGCAATAGTTGAACCAGCACAAATTCATCTTGCTGTACACTCCAGTACCTTTCAATAACCATGGAGCCAGGAAGCATTTGGATGAGCTAGAAAAGCAGTCTGGGGAGATCAAAGATGGCGGCATGAGAGGAGAACGCCCATAACTGCCTGGGAAGGGCCTTGTGAACAGAGGGGAATCCACAGGGGAAACCCTGAGAAGCAACCTCAACTAAGAGAACCACACAACACGGAACAACACCCAAAGGTTAGAGAAAAAAGGGGAGAGCAGAAGAGGGAAGGGGAAGCAGGGGTTCAGGGACAGAGACTCAAAGCGCGGCCCGGGGCTGGCAAAACCAAAGGGGGATTGGGGGACTACGGTCAAAGTGGAGCTGGATTAAGGGCGGGCTGGAAGCCGAGACCTAGGGAGCGTGGAAGCCCCACAAGACTGTGGACAATCTAACATCTGAAATCAAGGGACAGCACACAGTGCCCTAATCAGATCACAGAGCCTAAAGTGGAACAGGGACTGTGGAGCAGGGCGGCTGCACTTCCCGGCGGGCGGGGTGAGAGCAAGGCACCAGCCCACGGCAGCCTGGCACCCCTGAATTGTGGAGGAGATTGACTGTGAAGGAGTGCCTTCTGAAGACAGGGCTCTTGGAGTGAGGGCTGGGGCTTGAGTGGGCACAGCTGCATTGGACGTGCTTGGAGTGAATCCGGTGGTCTCAGCAGAGCCGGGAGCGTAGAGCGGCTGCCGCCCGAGCTACGGCCTGTGCGCGCAGGGCTTTCGGCGCCCCGCCCACCTACCCGCTGCAGCATCACTGCATGCACCCACACAGGCTTTCGGCGCCGCGCCCACAAGGCCACCGAGGCAGTGCTGCCAGCACGCAACTGGGCTTTCGGCGCCCCACCCACCAGGCCGCCTCGACACCACTGCTTGCTTGCCACCACGCAGCTCGGCTTCCGGTGCCCCGCTCACCAGGCCGCTGCAGCGCCACTGCCAGCGTGCAAGTGCGCAACTGGGCTTTTGGCGCCCCGCCCACTGGGCCGCTGCGCATCGCTGCGTGCATGCACCTGGGCTTTCGGCGCCTGGCCCACCGGGCTACCGCGTACCGCTGCCTGCTCGCCACCACGCTACCAGGCTTTTGGCGCCCTGCTCACCAGCCCTCCGCAGCGCCGCTACCTGTGCGCAACACCAGCTTTCGGCGCCCTGCCCAACCGGCCGCTGCGGCACTGCTGCCGGCTCGCGAGTGCACAATTGAGCTTTCCGCGCCCTGCCCACCGGGCCGCTGGGGCACTGCAGCCCGCGCACAACTGGGCTGCCAACCGGGTCGCTGAGGTGTCATTGCCTGCGCATCAGACTGCACGGCCGACCGGGGCCTCTGCCAAGCCCCAGCCCATCCAAGTGCTGCCCTGCGGGAGTGGCTTACAGATACTATTGAAGGAGGGGCAGCCAGGCAGAGGAGAGAAAGACCAGAGCTCCTGCGCCCCGCCCACACTGAACCACCAGCCCCCCTGCTGAAAGAGGAATCTGCTATTGTGTCTCAGGCCTGCCCTAGCTCCTACTCACATGCCCCCACCCCTGGCCACACCTTTACTACCCTGCTATCTAACAGCTAAGACAGCAACCTGAAGTGCCCCAGGACACAGAAGCTGTCTGCTTCCC
>PVKE010011852.1:0-39406 GCA_004027555.1 Craseonycteris thonglongyai | reverse complement strand
AGTCAAACAAGTGACAATCCTCTTATCTTTCCACCCTAAAAGTAAGGTGTTACCCCATCGATACGCGACCGTGGATTTTTTCGAAAAATTTGGCTTTTTTATTTCCTTGGGCAATTCTTTCCTGTTCGTTAAGATCGTTCCGGAGATACTGCATTTCAATTTGGCTAGTTCTTGAGCTAAGACATAACTAGTATAGTAGCGATCCCTGTACATATGGTGCCCCTGAGCACCTGGAATTTTCTCCAACAACATTTTGTATAAGTGTATCGGAATTCTTGATGAAACAGGTAAATCGGGTCTGACCAAGAGCTCTGTTTTGAGTGATCCATAATATGGCAAAATGCAGCAAATGTAGCCAGTCTTCGAGTCAGCTAGAGTATAAACTCTGATACCCCATTTTGTCGGTTTCTTAGGATTGTATGTTATGATTTGACACTTCAAATCAGCCGGGCGCTGTATTGGCGCCGCTCGAGTTGCTGCTTCAAATCAGCCGGGTGCTGCAGCGGTGCTGCTCCAGTTATAAGAGCTACAATCACTTCAAAGTCCATGGTACACGGAATTCCACCCCAGACATTGCGAGCGATCGACGATCGACCAAAATTGACCTCGCAATGGACCGGTCGATCGTGATCGACTTGTTGGCCACCCCTGCTCTATGTGATAGCTCATAGTAGCTCTTCCAATTTTTTCCTATGTTCCTGGAGCTCATGATCACAGAGGTTCATCTCAGTAGGTGATTTGACCTCCTTGGCTGCAGAAATCAAGGGCATCAGGCTTGAGTTCACCTTCTATCTTTCCAATCTGAAATATTTTTCTAATCTTCAGTCTTCCTCTTCAAAAGTTACTTCACTACCCTTTTCTGATGATACTCTTCTCTACACACTTCCTCTAGAATTTAATCTAACATGATATTCCCTCTCCTATAGGAATCTGCATTCTTATTCTCCATTGGCTCCTTCTCAACCCCCAAACATGTTTACAATTTTCCTATTTCCACACCTCCTACATACATTACTTATAAGTTCATAATAAATTACCTCAAAATTTAGCAGATTACACTAACAAACACTTATCTCACTGTTTCTGTAGGTTAGGAATATAAAATCAACTTAGTTGGTAGTCCCTCTGGCTCTGGGTTTCTCATAAGGTTGCAATAAAGATATCATTCAGAACTTGACTTGTGGCTGCAGAATCCACTTCCAAGGTTGAGTTTCCTTACAACGGGGAAGCTGGCTTCCCCCAGGGCAAGTGATCTGGAAACCCCAATGTCTCTTATGAAAGCAAGGAAGAAGGAAGCCCCAATGCCTTTTAGGAGCTACTCTCAGAAGTGGCATGCCATCACTTCTGCCTTATTCTATTTGCTAGAAGTGAGTCAGTAAATCCTGCCTACACTAGCCTACACTAGAAGGAACAGGATTAGTTTCCACCTCTAAAAAGATTTCAAAAATTGTGGGTATATTTTAAACCCACCACATACATATATACCATTTTTCAAGCCCTCTAGTCCTTCAATGTACTTTGTTGCTTTCCTACTCTTCAGTGGCACTCTTCTCAAATAGTGATCTATTTCCTTCCCTAACTTTCTCATCATCTAATATTCAACTGTTGACAATTCAGATGATTATTGACTAACTGATCACAACTGCTGTTGAGCATAACATCCAAATCAACATGGCATTCAAGGCCCTACAGAACCTAGCCACAACCTACCTTTTCATTTTATCTCCCCCAGTTTTTCTTACATCTCAGCCAGGTGGACTTCTCATCATTCCCCAAACACACCCACTGCTTTCCCATCTCTATGCTTTTGCTCAGATTTCCCTCACCAGGAAGACCTTTTCCTAACTTTCTCATTGTTCAAGACCCAATTCAACTGGCATTTCATCCAAGAAAATTTCTTTGATTTTCCCAACTAGAAATGTCCCTTCACTCCTCTACACTCCCAGAGCACATTGTCAACTTTACTGTTCTCTCATTTACACCATTATTGTATTGGTATATACCTTTGTATTCCCTTCAGCACCTCAACACCACCTTGCTCATACTAACTTCTTAATAATTTTTGAATGATTTACCTAAATCATTAAGATTTAATTTTTATTCTCATCAAAAGGCAAATTAAAGTCCCTATAATCTCTAACTCTATTAGACTAAAATTTGAACTAAGGAAAATTGCAGAATGGCCTCTGCTAAAGAATACAGTTTTCTTTTCTATTATTTGGACAATTTTAACAGAGTGACAAATTAAATTGTGATTATGCTTCAAAAGGTTTGCCTCTGAGATTTTTTTGCATATAGTATTTTTACAATCCCCATTCAACATGAAATTTCTATGGAAACAGATCACACACACTGGAGAAGAAAGGTATTGAATTATGTTTGAACTGCATTTTCTCATCTCCATGGAGCCATTAGTGCTAAATATTTGAGTGTTCAGGGAAACTATAATTTAAAATCACCTAAGACATAATATTTAATGATTTTAAAAAAAGATAACATCTGCTATTAGTTTTTAAATTTTTTATTAATATGTGGAGATAATATAAAAAGGTTTCCATATTTCTTGAATCATACATTAATATCAACAAATAAAGTACCCATTTACTTCTTTGCTAGTGCAGAAAAGGGAAAGAAATGAAACGCTCAACATGAAAAGGGTGGTGGTGCTCTTTTTGGTCTATAGATGAAATAATTTCTTCTGAATATCATTCAGCTTCTGGTCTAAATTTGTTGTCTAGCAATGAACTGTCTAACAATTTTGATTCCAAATATGACTAATCAAATAGGAACAGTTTAAATGTATAGAAACTAAACGATGAAAATATTTTCACTCACTAAATAGTACTGTAAACCTTTAATGATCTGAGAAATGTATTTGTTTATTAAGCACTGTGAAAACCTACCCAGGAATTTAAAATCACTAGAAATAGTGTATCTTGAAGATTTTCTCTTTCTAATCTGTCTTTGCAATATGAATCTATCTTTATACATCAAAATTCTTGGAAATCTATTCAAACAACTCAACATATTCAAGGGGTATCAGAAACAACTCAGGATTTTCTTAAAATTCTCATTAAACATTAACTGTTGGTTTTTATTTTTACATTTCAATAAAAATAACAAAAATGTAACAAAAAAAATAATTACAAAAGCTGAACATCTTATTCACTAAAAATATGAACATATGCTAAAAAGAAGTTAAATCATACTTATATTACTTGTTCCACAATAATAGCAACTTTTGGGTTTTAATGCTGATGAAAGAATGCATTGGTAGAAGGCAATTTAAATGTATCAGGAACACACTTAGCTTGTTCTTTAAAGACCAACTCACTACACCAAAATTCATCTTGCAAAAAAGGACCACATCTCTTACTCTTGGCAGGGGCAAAAACTGAAAAAGCAAGAAGGTGAATGTCAAAAAAGCAGCAGAAATCTGCCAATGAGGCGTATCCCTTCCATTTGGCTGGTTTTAAATATTCTCTGATAGTTACACTCCAGTGGAAATTTGAATAAAGCCTTTACCCAGTTGGGCAGAATAAGACTTAGTGATAATCACCCCCCAAATAGGTTTGCTACATGCTCAGTCACTTTCTTCAGTTGGGGTAGAATTGCCTTCTAGAACTATGATTCTGTTTCCTCACAGGCCTTTGTAGGACTGTCTAACCTTCAACTAAATTACTGGCAACCATCTTTAAAGGAGTAGGACCCCCCAGTTATAGGCTTTGTCCTGCTTATAGAAATCAAATTTCCTTTTCTTGGGCAGTTTTGGCATTTCCACACCCCTTTACCCCCAAATCAATACATGGTTTTTATTGCATCTTTAAAATATCACAAATAAGTCTGAGGAATCACCCAACATCTTGGGATTTTTTTAGCTGGACAACTTAGATCTTATTTAGAAACATAGATACTACCCAAATTTTTCTGATAATCTTGTTTTTAACTGTTATGGCTTGTTGAATCAAAGCAGCTGAATTTGATTCAAGTTCAGTGTTGTTTCCTTTAAAAATTAACTCATCTTTCTAGGCTTAACATACTCAACACATGACCTCAACTGAACCCGGCAGATATATTTTTCATGCAAGAAATTTTGGATTTCAACAAGAGATCCATTCTCCTGAATAATGACGTTGATTGGGAAGTAAGCATACACAGACTTCATCTGTAACAGAAGCCCAATGTCATATCCTTGATCATGTTCTGTGCATAACTACAAATAGTATGAACAGTAGCCCATTTCTATTTCTCCACCATTTGTCAACCTGGAGCCTCTTCTGATTTTCAAGGAGACTGAGTTCTACATTGATATTATTGAAGTTCCTCCTCAGAGTGCCTCTGGGCCCTTCACTATAACTGTGTCCCTTCAGAGTGATGTCCACATTTTCTGGAATGTCCACAGTCTGATTGCTGAGAATGGACTTCATCTTCACAGTAAATGCAGCAGAGAGAGTAGCTGTGGCTTTGAAATAAACGACAGCTCAGAGGCTCTAAGGTGATTATACTTTGACTCTTCCATAGGGAGTGTGTTTAATGGACAGAGGGCCTTTTGCCCAAAAGAAAGGTGTGATGACAGAGCAAAAAAGGATAAAAAAGCCAAAATACTCAGGCCTCGAAAGTGACACTTTGATTAGATTTAATGAGAACTTACACACCATAATCGATTTTTCCCTTCAGATTCATTCTCCAGCCTGCTCTGTGCCCTGAGAGGCTGACCCATACAGACTACATCACTAGACTCTCTTGCCTTCTGACTTACAGTTGGGTTCAAAGCATATGGAGGGGGGCTAGTACTGGTAGAAAATTGATAAAACAATGAGGAAGTGGTGTTTATTTTCCTGGCTTCCTCCCTGCCACATAGCCATAGTTTGGCTGTTTCCCTCCACTAAAATTACAGCTCCTATCAGCTGGCCCTCATAATATAGTTCTCCCTCAAGGATTCAGCCACCATTCGTTAACCTTGTCCTTTCTAGCTGAAGGGTAGAACTAGCTCCCTGCGATTATCAGCCATGGGGTACTACACCATCTCTTTATTTTTTCTAAACCTTGCCTTTATAACCTCTTTATTAAACTATTCTTACTTAATTACCCAGTTTGATGGTGACATGTGTTTCCTGGATCCTGATTAATGCAAATAGTATTGATTTTCAACAAATCTCAGAAACATAATTTTACATTGCAATTCGACTATACATAACATTTATATTTTGAAGGCATTTCCTTGTTCATAGCATATTTTGTGACTAAAACCTTCCCAAGGCCAAGCTGATTCTGGAGGTGAGCTGCTTTCTCTGCCCAAGTGAAAGGGATTGAGAATAGTTCTTTCCTTCCACCATCCTGGCAATGAACTGAGACCTTGGGCATATATATGAACAATGAATCTGTAGTTTTCCATCAAATTGTGGCCAGTCTGTCTGACTAAACTTCAGTCCTGGTAATTGGTTTTCAAATCAGGAAGCCAGGATGGCTCAGTGGGTTAAGCGCTCACTTTGCAGCGCCGGGGACCAGGATCGAATCCTGGCTCCGGCCCGTGCGGAACCATATGCTGAACTGGGAGCTCCCCAGTTCAGTTCTCTCTCTGTCTCTGTATCTCTCTCTCTCTCTCTCTCTCTCTCTCTCTCTCTCTCTCTCTCTCTCTCTCTCTCTCTCTCTCTCTTTCTCTCTGTCAAAAATAAATAAATAAAAATATATCAAATCAGCTCCCACTGGGACTGGAGCCTGACCTTGAAGAACCCTAACCTTATAAATCTTACCAATACTTTCTCTGCAGACTTGCTTTTTTTCCAGTCTTTCAGTGGGTGGCTGCTTCCTATATCACTTAAATGGACCTCCTTGTCACTTGTCTTTGCCCTGCTCCCAAACCTAAAAACTATCTCAAAATCCCTTCTGTTACACTAACTCTGTCCCTCAGACTGGAATTATATTCACTGATTCTCCCTACCCTTCAGCTCTCATGCTTCCTACATGTACTACTACTGCCAGTGGGATTCTGGAATACTTCATGACCAAGGTTATATCATTCACAATCAATGTAAACTGAAGGGGATGAACAAGGGTTCAAAATAGAAAACAAGAATCAGTAAGTGTGCTTTCAGCAAAATACTAAGGTCAGTGCCTTCTAAGCAGTCAACTCAAGTATTGCTTAGTTTATTAAATAAATTGGCATTTTGATTTACATCAGCCCTTGTAAGTCAATTCCCTAAGGCTTAATCACCATAGATGAATTTCAAAATAAAAGACTAAAGATCAAAGATCCTAACAATTCTTGGGCTCCAGCATAAAGACTGACAAGAAACAGTATTAAATGTTCAAAAAGAGGAGAAAGGTTAAAATTATGGTTTTAATAACAGCTACTATGTTGGGCCTAAAATAACTGTTGGGCACCAGTTTTTCTACTTGTATCACTTTAACTCTAACAACCTTGATTATTTTATTGATGACCAAGGCTGAGAAAGGTTTAACTGCCTCTAGTTACACAGCCAGCTGTTAAAGTGTAGTAAGATAGCTTAGCCTTGTTCTTGATCTTAGGGTAAGCATTCAGCCTTTCATCATTAAGTATGATGTTAGCTACAGGTATTTTTAAAATGCCTTTATCGTGTTGAAGAAAGTCCCTTCTGTTGCTAGATTACTGAGAGTTTTGTTTTTTATTTTTATCATGAATCGATGCTTTCCAAATTCTTTTTCTGCATCACTTAATATAGTCATATGACTTTTCTTCTTTAGTTAAACTGGTAGATTACATAAATTTTCTAATATTGAACCAGGTTTGTATGAAAATCCCACTTGGTCATGATGTATTTTTTTATATTACTGGATTCAATTTTCAAGTAGTTGTTATTCAGAATGTGCCCCTTATGAGCATACCTGAGTTTATGTTAATGAAGTGATTTAAGGAAGGTTCCCTAGATAATCTCAGTCATCAGAAAGACCAAGTACTTACAGGATTGGAACCTTCAGACCCACCCACAAACCTCCATGAAAAGGAGAGAGGGACTAGGGATTAAGCTCTGTAAGCACTCTTGAACAAGATTTGGTGAACTTCTGGGTTGGTGGAATGTGTGACGGTACTGGGAGAGCAGTGTACAGAGAGGGTATAGAAGCTCTGTGCTCCTTCTCCCTACTTTGCCCCATGAATCTTTTCCATGTGGCTGTTACTAAGTTGTATCCTTTTATAATTATCAATAAACATAAGTAAATATTTCCCTGAGTCCTATCAGTCATTTTAGCAAATTTTTGAACCTGAGGAGGGAGTCATGAGAACCCAAATTCATAGCAGGTCAGTCAGAGGTATAGGTGACAACCTGGACTAGCAACTGGCATCTGAAGTGGGCGTGGTCTTGAGGGCTGACACAGGGTTTTCCAGAGAAAAAGAATCAGTAGAATACATAATAGGTAGGTAAGTAGGTAGATATTTGATTGATTTGCTGCAGGAATTGGTTCACACAGTTATAGAGGCTGGAAGTCCCACACTATGCTCTCTGCAAGCTGGAGAAACAGGAAAGTCAGTGGTATAATTCAGTTTGAGTAAAACCTGAGGACTAGGGGAGCTGATGGTGTCACTTCTGGAATCCAAAGACCCGAGAACCAGGAACACTAAGGTCCAAGAGCAGAAGAACATCCCAGCTCCAAATGAGAAAATTTACCCTTCTTCATCTTTTGGGATTCCCCAAGGAATTGGATGATGACCACCCACTTTGAGGACAGATCTCTTCTCAGTCTACTGAATCAAATGTTAATCTACAGAAACACCCTCACAGACATATCCAGAAATGTTTTATCTACTATCCAGGCATCCCTTAGGCCTGTCAAGTTGACACATAAAATGAATGACCACAGTATTTAACCTCAGGGATCTGATGCTATCTCCAAGTCAGCAGTGTCAGAATTGAGTTAAATTTGTAGGATGCTCACTTAGTGTCTGCTGAGAACTGGAGAATTGCTTGGTGTGGGATAAACCTTCATATATCTGTGTCAGAGTATTGAGAGTAAGAGAGAAAAATCAAATTTACAGATCCTTTCTGGTGTTCTGAAATATGAATTACTTTACTTCTAATTGGTATTTCCCTCTTAATTGTTTTCTTAACTCCAATAGTTTCTTCATCCCCTTTCCTTATTACAGTAAGAACAGGCCAACAGGGGGTGCCAGGATGGCTCAGCAGGTTAAGTGCTCCCCTTGCTGCCCCAGGGGCCAGGGACTGAATCCTGGCCCTGCCCTGTGCGAACTCATATGCTGAATTGGGGCATGCTTCTCATATGGTAGGACCCAAGTTTGGTTCCCAGGTGCCTGGGGTGTGCTTCCCATGTGGGAGTCCCCCTGTTCACAGGGGTGTGCTTCCCATGTGGGAGGCCCCTGGTTCGGTTCCCAACCTGCATGGCCCCATATCCACCTGTGTGGAATGAAACTATGTCAAAACTGATATGTATGGTTGTGGAGACTGCCCTAGGCCTTTCCTCTTCTTTCTGTCTCTCTCTTGGTCAAAAACAATAAAATAAATCTAAAAAATAAAAAAAGAACAGACCAATATCTCTTGTTCTCTCATCTCTTTCCCACTCTCAGTCCTTGTGGGTTTTTTACATTTTCTCATGTCAGTGGTTTCATAGGAAAACAAGATAAACACATGTTTAGTCTCTTATTAAATCAAGTTACTTTGTAGAATACTTATTTTCAAAATTATGAATTCCTTTAAAACCAATGATATATTTATAAAATTCTTAAGTGTTATGAACAAAATGCTCATAATACATTTCTTTTCAACACCTTTGTTTTTTTCTGATTAGAAAAGTATGTTTGCTCATTTTAATTATCCAAATACAGAAATATGTAACAAAGGGGAAGTCTCTCATACTCCTAACTCATAGATCAGGTATGTCCAACCTGTGACCTAGAATGGTTTTGAATGTGGCCCAACACAAATTCTTAAAGCATTATTTTTTTGTAACCTTTATTTTTAGCTCATGAGCTATTGTTAATGTTAGTATATTTTATATGTGGCCCAGGGAACCAAAAGGTTGGGCACAGCTGTCCTAGATAGTCACAAGTTGGTCACTATAGAATAATATGCTATTTAGTGAGTCTATATTTGTAAGATATGATAGGAAAACCAGAAAAATAACGTTAAAATTTTAACAGCAGTTAATGCTGGCTAGTGGAATTAATCTATTTTTGCCCTTCTTTTTATCTATATTTTTCTAATGTGCCTAAATAAACATTTAATTATATTTTGAACATTTATTTTTCATTTTTAAAAATTTGTAATATTAATCTGGGTCTCTTCTTTAAAACGTGTAATTAAGATTCTTTTTGCATTTTATTTTTTTTAACTTTATTTTATTTTGACAGAAAGAGAGAGAGATAGAGAGAGACAGAGACCGAGAGAGAACTGAACTGGGGGAACTCCCCAGTTCAGCATATGGGTCCGCACGGGCCGGGGCTGGGATTCAATCCTCGGTCCCCGGTGCTGCAAAGTGAGCACTTAACCCACTGAGCCATCCCGGCTTCCCCTCTTTTTGCATTTTTTAAAGTTGTATTTTATTGTTTTTGACAGCGACAGAGAAAGAACGAGAGAAGGGAAAGGGCCCAGAGCAGTCTCCATAGTTGTACATCATCAGTAGTCCACATGGTTTCATCCCACACAGGTGGGCGGGGACCATGCAGGGCAGGAATGGGGGTGGCCCTCCTGCCTGGGAGGAATGCCCCCTCAAGCCAGGGGCCGAACCTGGGGGCAAGAACTGAACTGGGGGCCTCTCCCATGGGAAGCACAACCCAGTTCAGCATAGGGTCTGCATGAGCAGGGCTGGGACTTGATTTTCGGTCCCCGGGGGCTGCAAAACAAGCGCTTAACCTGCTGAGCCATCCCGGCTTCCTTGCATTTTCTATGTGAAATAAAATTTTTCATTTAAATAATATTCCAAGGGGAAGCCATATGATGAACTGGGGTGTGCTTCCCATGAGGGAGGCTCCGTTTGGTTTTTGTCCTCAAGGTTGGGACTCTGGCTTGAGGGGGCGTGCTGCCCAGGTGGGAGGGACCACCCTCCCCCCAATCCCCACCCTGGGCAACCCCTGCCTATCTGTGTGGAACTAAACCATGTTGAAAACTGATGACAACTATGGAGACTGCTTTGGGCCATTCCCCTTCTCTCTGTCAAAAACAATAAAATAAATCTTTAAAATAATATTCCAAGAATAAAATAGTAAAAGCTCTGATATCTATAAATTAAGAGAATTTAAAAATTATAAGTAGTATCAAGTGGATCAACATAATCTACCATAAAATTTCCATTACTTAGTTATGTAATTTGTGTTTATGATAAAGATATTTAAATCTAAAGTTTCATAGATGAGCATACTTGTAATTTTTCCTTTAAGCATCATTCACCATGTGAGTCTTCTCCATTCAAAACGTTATACTTTTACAGCAAAGCTACAAATTAATCACCTTAAGTTAGATAACTAGCCAGAGAACAGGACAAGGTTTACAACACTGTTTACCTATTGTTTTTAATATCCTAAAGTAACAAATCAGGGACTCATTTTCTACAAGTACTTCGCAAAGACCGTCTTAAAAACCTCATGTAAACAATTTCACCTAAATATCCTATTGCTATTTCAAACCCAACAACCATTTATTCTGAATGACAGACATTCAAAATTGGTTGTCGATCTCCACGCCAAACACAAGCTTAGGTTTACGTCTGCCTATCTGTTCCCAATAACCAGGACAGTGACCCTCACCAATATCGGGAGGGTGTTGGCTTTTTCACCTCCCAGGGCTCTATGCCTCCTAAAAGATTGTTTTGACGGTTTCATAGCCCACTGAAGTCCATGAGCAGGGGTTGCTAAGAAGTAGTCTGTCCCTCCTTTCCAGCACAGGTCTTCCCTGCTCCTGGCTGCGCAAGCTGCGATAAGCGGCTGACCCGACCTTTTTTCCTGAGCCTCGCCTCTCCCTCCTCCTGTGTAGCCCTATGTCCACCGTGGCCAGGCCTTGGAGGAAAGCCTCGCTTGACTCTGGTGCCCAGCTAGTTTCCGGTGCGAGGACGTTTAACTCACGGCCCTCAGCTCAGGCACTAACCACTCTCGTTCTATACAGTCCCGGTATCGGTACACTTAAGAGAGCGCGTAGGTGACGGGCCACCCCACCAGGCCGCCTCTGCGCACGCGCAAGGCTCCGCCCCGCCTGCCCACCAGGACCTGCGGGCCAATCAGAGCCTGCCTAGCCTGTACGTGCCCGTTTTTATCCACCATTCTTTCTTCTTCCAGGGCAGCATTCGAACACAATAGTCGCGTTTTCTACCTTTTTGTGTTGCCCCAAGTTGTCACCCATAGAAACAGCCTCGTCGAGGGGAATTCGAATGCCCGCCTGAATGAGGGAAAGGGAGAAGGAGGGAGAGACGCTCATTTTCAAGGAAAAAATCATCCTTCACACTTCCTTCGCACTATATTCAGGATAAAAACGTCCCTAGGCTGCTCTTAGATTAACAGATGTTTTGTTAAAGGCAAAAGGTATTAGTTTTTCTTGTAAATGCTAAGTTTCTTCCTCGTGAGGTACCGCGGCAATGCGCGTTACCCAGAATTCCCGAGGATCCGAGTGTCGTGTTTCCGGTCGCTGAGCCCCTTCAGCCACGGCGGGCTCCTCACCCGATTCCCCTTTCCTTCCACAAATTAATAATGTCCTTGTATTTTTCTGATTTTAAGAGGAATACCTCTTTTTTTTTTTTTTTTTAAGATTACTTATTATTTTTGACAGAGAAAGATACAGTCAGAGACAGAAGGGGGAGGGCCCAGAACAGTCCACAGTTGCACATCATTGGTTTTTCCACATAGTTTCATTCCACAGGCGGGTGAGGCGCTGCACAGGGCAGGAACTGGGCCGGTGTCTCACCCCGGTGAGAACTGAACTGGGCCGGGGTCTCACCCCGGGTGAGAACTGAACTGGGTGCACTCCCCAGTTCAGCATATGGGTCCACACGGGCGGGGCCAGGATTCGATCCTCGGTCCCGGGGCTGCAAAGTGATGCCTAACCCACTGAGCCATCCCAGCTTCCCAAAATACCTCTTTTTAAAAATGCCTGCTCCTTGCAAAACTATACAATAGTAAGTACATCAACGTATGTTAAAAAAAAAAAAAAAAAAAAGAAAACTCGGAAGCCGGGATGGCTCAGTGGGTTAGGCGCTCACTTTGCAGCCCCGGGGACTGAGGATCGAATCCCGGCCCCGGCCGTGCTAACCCATATGCTGAACGGGGGAGTGCCCCCACTTCAGTTTCTCAGGGGCGAGACCCTGGCCCAGTCCCTGCCCTGTGCAGCCCCAAGCTCACCTGTGGAATGAAACTATGTGGAAGAACCGATGATGTGCAACTGTGGAGACTGTTCTGGGCCCTACCCCTTCTCTCTGTCTCTGTCTCTGTATCTCTCTCTCTCTGTGTCAAAAATAAATAAATCTTTAAAAAAAAAAAAGTGAAAACTCACTCGCAGTGTTGCCATCCAGAAATAACAGGATTGAAATTGAGCAATGTAAACTTGGAAACTTTTCATATATGCACATGAGGTATATTTTTTAATAGAAATATGTGAGCGTGTTACGTTCTTACAATAATGTCTCATCTTTACAGGTAAAGTACGTTGCATAATAATTTTTAATGATTGTATGGATGTAATGGAATTTAATGGCTGGATACAATTTGTTCAGCCAATGCCAAAATTGTTGGACTTTTAGGGTATTTACACTTTTTCACTTGTACAAACAATACTAGATAAGTGTTCTTATATATAATTGTATGCATATACCTGATTATTTCCTTACAATACATTCACAGAAATATAATTATTGGCACAAGGGAAATAAATGCACATCTGTAAGATTCTAGATGTTAGACTTTGGTGGAAATGTATTTATAGTCCGTTCCCCCTTATCCATGGTTTTACTTTTTGGTTTCAGTTACCTGGTCAACTGTGGTTCAAAAATAGTAAGTGGAAAATTTCATGAATAAACAATTCATGAGTTTTAAATTGTGCTATTTTCTGAGTTGCATGATGAAATCTTGCAATGTCTGGCTCTGTCCTGCCCCTGATGTGAATCATCCTTTGTCCAGCCTATCTGTGCTGTACATGCAGTACAATAAGACATTTTGAGGGAGATACCACATTCACATATTAATTTTTATTATTATAGTATATGATTATAATTCTATTTTATTAGTTATTGTCATTAATCGCTTACTGTGCCTAATTTATAAATTAAAACTATCACAAGTGTGTATGTATACATGTATAGGAAAAAAACATAGTATATATATTGTTCATTAATACTACGCTTACACTGGGGGTTTTGGAACATATGCATCGCCCATGGATGAGGGGGGACAACTGTACTACTTTTTCATCAATAGATTATGTGAATGACAACTGTGCCTTCCTCTTCTTGCTAGTCTTCAGTATTGTCAATCTTCATGATCTTTATCACCTTTTTCTTTAAAAAAATGATTTATTTTTTATTGTTTAAGAGAAGGTGAGAGAGAGAAAGAGAACCTTTTGTGTTTATTTACTGAAGGAAGTTTTTCCTTTTTTATGGCTTCCACTCAATAAAACTTACTGGAGATCAAAAAGGGAAGTCTAGCAAAAAGGAAGAACATATAATGTGAGATGAGCTAAAACAGAAAAAATACAATCCATCTCTTTTATTTGTATAATATCTTTCAATTAAAATGCTAAAAAAGGGGAAGCTGGGATGGCTCAGTGGGTTAAGCGCTCACTTTGCAGCCCTGGGGACCAAGGATCGAATCCCGGCCCCGGCCTGTGCGGATCCATATGCTGAACTGGGGAGAGCCCCCAGCTCAGTTCTCTCACTGTCTCTGTATCTCTCTCTCTCTCTCTCTCTCTCTCTCTCTCTCTGTCAAAAACAATAAAATAAAAAAAAATAAAAGTTAAAAAAAAGTTAAAATGCTAAAAAAAAGATACTTTACAGATCTAAAGAAAAGGATACTAAAATTCACTTAAGTAAAAATGCTCATAACTTTCAAATAAAGTACCATATTTTTCCATGCATAAAGCACCCCCATGTATAAGGTGATCCCTGCTTTCATAAGAAATCAATACATGAGTTACTGCCATGTATAAGACAACCCCCCAATTTTTGGGCTAAGAATTTTAGACAAAAGTATCATATTATACACAGAAAAATACAGTAATTTTAAAAGGGGAGAGAAAAGCAAAGTGGAAGAGAACGGACTATTCTGACCTGATGTGTAGGCTAAATAGACAATAATGAGTACAAGAAAAAGTATATAATAAGGTTATATGAAAAAAAAAAAAAAAAAGGTTATATGAGGGCTGTCCAGAAAAATATCCAGCCACAAATGCTTTTACTTTTCTATTAAATAACTGGATACTTTCTGACAGCCCTCATATAAAATGCATACCACAAAATTATACCTATATGTATAATTTTATGCTATGCTATGTAAAAACTTTATGTAGAATTAATCAGAATCAGAACCCATAAATGAGTGCAAATGAATAGAAGATTAAGGTGATGGGGTTGTCATTGTGAAGTTTTTCATTATTATGTAAGCATATTACAGTCTTTATGTTTCCAGCTTTGATGTAATGCTTACCTGTTTGAATTTTCTTCTAGCATTTCTAGGCATCTTTTTAAAAAGTATTTCAATATTTAATGTATCTGAGGCTTACTTATGAAGAGGAAGGGAAGAAATTAGTTAGATTTTTTTCTAAATAACTTGCTGGTTGTCACACACCATTAATTGAACACTCAATCTTTCCTATAAATTTTAAATGGTGCTTTTATACAGTACTAAAATTTCATATGTACTTTATTTTCTGTTCTATTGATTTATTTGTTACTGGACAGTAGTATTAATATATTTCTAATTTAAAATTTATGTCAGGGTAATCTTTTTCAGAGTATTTAAAAATTGTCTTTTAAAATATATTTGACATGAAAAAGAAAATTGTATAATACATGTAAATTAAAAAAATGTAATATGGGGGAAGCGAGGAAGGCTCAATGGGTTAAGTGTTTGCCTTTTGGCCGTGGGGTCTGAGGATCGAGTCCTGGCCTCGGCCCATGCAGTCCCATATGCTGATCTGGGATGCGCTTCCCATGTGGGAGGCCCCCAGTCAGTCCTCACCTGGGCGAGCTGCCCATGTTGGAGGCCTCCAGTTCAGCCCCCAGCTCACGGGGGTGTACCTCCCATGAGAGAGGCCCCCTGCCTGTTCCCATCCTGTGCCTCCCCCCACCACCTGTGTGGAACAAAACCATGTTGAGGACTGATGACATACAACTATGGAGAGTGCTCTGGGCCCTTCCCCTTCTCTCTTTCTCTCTGTCAAAAACAAAATAAATTTTAAAAATGTAATATGAAACAAATGCCAACATCACCAACATAAGATCTAGAACATTACCAGTAACTTACATCAATGTATGTGCTCTTCCTATTTTACCCCTGCCATCCTCTCCATAGATATATTACTTTTTGCATAGTAACTTTACATTCATTTTGTCAAATTAAAAAAGAGTTGTGATTTTTTTATTGGAATTGCATTAATTTTATAGATTAATTTAGGGAAAATGGGCAGCTTTATAAAAATAATAAATACTTATGGAGGTTTTATTTGTCTTAATTCATTTAGTCCACACAACTTTCTTTTTTTTTTTTTTTAAGATTTATTTTTTATTGTTTTGAGAGAAGGCAAGGGTGGGGGGAGAGAAAGAAGGGGGAAGAGCTCAGAACAGTTTCCATAGTTGTACATCATTAGTTGAGACGTGGTTTCATTCCACACAGGTGGGGCTGCATTGGACAGGAATTGAACCAGGGGCCTCCTGCATGGGAGGCGAGAACCTTCGCCACCGTGCCATCTTGGCGGTTGCCATGCAGTTCAGCATATGGGTTTGCACAGACCAGGGCCAGGAATCAAACCCTGGACCTCTCAATTGGGAGAGAAGCCCTCAACCGCTGAGCTATCCCAGCATCCCTCACACAACAACTCTTATTATCACACGCATTTTACAAATGAAGAAACTGAAACATAAAGAGATTGAATAACTTGTTGAAGGTCAGCAACTAAGTTGCAGAGTCAGAAGTCAAACTCAGGCAGTTTGGCTCCAGAGACTCTGTTCTTTTAAAGATTTATTTTTATTGTTTTTGACAGAGAGAGGGAGATACAGAGACAGAGAGAAGGGGGAGGACCCAGAGCAGTCTCCATAGTTGCACATCATTCGTTTTTCCACATAGTTTTATTCCACAGGTGGGCATGGGGCCGCACAGAGCAGAAACTGGGCCAGGGTCTCACCCTGGTGAGAACTGAACTGGGGGCACTCCCCAGTTCAGCATATGGGTCCACACGGGCTGGGGCCAGGATTCCATCCTCCGTCCCCGGCGCTGCAAAGTGAGCGCTTAACCCACTGAGCCATCCCGGCTTCCCAAATTAGTTTTAATAGTTGTTTTTTTTTAACTGACCTGGGGGCCTCACCACATTCAGGAAGCACACCCCAGTTCAGCATGTGGGTCCGCCTGGGCCGGAGCTGGGATTTCATCCTCAGTCCTCCGGGCTTCAAAGCGAGCGCTTAACCCGCTGAGCCATCCAGGCTTTGAGACTCTGTTCTTAACCTCTATGTTATATTGCCTTTCTACAATATGGAATCTTCTCATCTATAACGGATATGCCATTCAATTTGCCTGCACCACTCCCACAATTTCAGTCTGTATCCTTTTCCCTTCTTAATGAGAAGATACTTCTAGACTCCCTCCCCCCTGACATAGGTGATTGGACTAGGGGGTAGGTGGAAAATTGATTCAAGCTGGTCCAATCAGTTTCTCTCTCCCTGGTCTCTTAACCTAGAAAGTAGTAACACAAATGTAAAGCAGGAAGGCACGTTTGACCTACATGCCAGTAGTGCAGAGAAAGCAGGCTTGCAAAGAGAGGCAGATGCACAGGGAGAAGCAGAGCTAAGAAGCCTTGTGGCCCTAGAAGAGAGTGGTGGAGTAGCTACCTTGGGTTCTGTGGTTTCCAGGTCTTGCTTTGCCCTTACCAAACCCTAATACCCTTTCTGCTCTTGAAGATCTACACAGGTACCACTCTTCCTTCAAATAAACTCTTTTAGTTTAAGTTCACCTAAATGACTTCTCTCCCTTTTGAAACCAAATATGCCATCTAAAAACACGTGACCCTTTATTTACCCAAGTTTTCTTTTAAAGTTTCCCAATAGCATTTTCTTCACTTAGATCTGATACATTTCTTGTTCATTTCATTCCTAAATATATTTTAGATGTTTTTTTGTTCTTTACAATGATAATATCTTTTTATGTTGTCCCCTTTATTTATTTAATTTTTTTATTGTTAAATTGTAATGGTTACATTGGTTAGTAAAAATTACATAGGTTCCAGGTGTACAACTCTATAGTACTTTGTCTATGTATTGCAATATGTGTTCACCACCCAGAGTCAGCTTTCTTTCTATCACCATATATTTAGCCCCACCTCCTCGCCCCCCCACCCCGCCGTCCCCATTATATCTTCAGAATCTACAAAAAAATCTGCTTTCATCAGATGAGACTGCAAAATGTCAATGGCTTATAAATGTACATTAGTCTTTCAAATGCATTTTAAAATAGTATGTTTCCTACTAGATAGTATATATTTTTTAGTTCTAAACTTCAGTTCTGGTGGTGATTCATGTGGGAATAACAATGATTCATCTGATGGAAATGAGCCAAGGATCAAAAAGAGATATAGACTTTCCTATAACCGGATTTAAAAAGAAAGTCATATATGAATAGAAACATTGAGTTTTCAACAATATTTAGCTAATATTAGAACAGATAAAATAAGGAAAACTATTTTCAATAAGGCCAATTTTTCAGATACAAAGCAAAAGAAGGCATTATTTGGATAAATATTTTTAATACAGTAGACAAAATATAGAGCTTAAGAGAAATTGATAATCTCACTCTTAATATTAGCACATAATTCTTTATGCAAACCCTCTGGGCCAGATGTGTTACAGAATTCAGAATTATTGGGATTTTACACGGGAGTATACAATGTATACTCCATATTCTCTGTAACACCTCAGTGGGGTCTGGAGTAGCATCTTGTAATCAAACATGTTAATATTCATGAAACAAAAATTCATTAGTAGTAACCCCAAGTAGGATAAATAAAGGCTGTATAACCTACATAATAATCACATCTGTTCAGGTCAGATTTTGCTGCCTAATGAGTTTACCTCAAACTTCTGAAAAAAATTGTTTCTAGATTCTTTTTAATTTTGGAATTTTAGATAATGGTTTATAGACCTGTAAAAGCAAATATGCTCCAATTTCAACATCTGACTAGCTCTGGGGTTCAATTAAAGAGTTATTTGAAGGCCTGGCTATGTTAGATAGTTCTGTGGTTTAGGGTGTTTAGTCTGAATGGAAAAGAGTATGCTTTTAGAAGAACAAAAATACAAACTTTGAAGTAATTATTGAAAAAGTAATGGGTAGGTCTTTCAGATACTACCACCTAGAGCTACCCATGCCTAGCCATGGTCAACCCCACAGTGTTCTTCAACATCGCCTTTGAAGGCAAGCCCTTGGGCTGTGTCTCCTTTGAACTGTTTGCAAACAAAAGTTCCAAAGGCAGCAGAAAACTTTCATGCACTGAGCACTGGGGATAAAGGATGTGGTTATAAAGGTTCCTGCTTTCACAGAATTATCCCAGGATTTATGTGCCAGGGTGGTGACTTTACATGCCATAATGGCACAGGCCCAAGTACATCTATGAGGAGAAGTTTGATGATAAGAATTTCATCCTGAAGCATATGGGTTCTGGCTTCTTGTCCATGGCAAGTGCTGGACCCAACACAAACAGTTCCCATTTTTTCATCTGCAATACCAATATTGAATGATTGGATGGCAAGTATGTGGTCTTCAGTAATGTGAAAGAGGGCATGAATGTTGTGGAGGCCATGGAGTGCTTTGAGTTCAGGAATGGCAAGATGAGCAAGAAGATCACCCTTGCTGACTGTGGACAACTCTGATAAATTTGACTTGTTTTCTCTTAACCACCATTCTTTCTGTAACTCGGGAGAGCACCCCTTACCCCATCTGCTCAGAATACCCAATAATCTTTGTGTTCTCGCTGCAGTTCCTTGGATTCCATTTTTTCCTTGCACCCTTCAAGTCTAGCTGGGTTGCAGAGTTTATGGTTATGAAATAAAAGCTAAAGAACAGCAACAATAAGACGTAATGGGTAAAGTATCCACTTGCATTCTTGACCTTTTCTGTCAGTCATTATTTCAGTGTGTGCTGTTTTGGTTAAAAAGAATTGCAATAAACACTTAGAAAACCTTAACATTAAAAAATTGTCATGTTTTTCTTAAACCTATCAATAAAAGGATCCTTGATGTTTTCATCTTTTATTTTCTAGAACATAGAAGCAATTCCTTCTAAATATCCTATGACTATAAAGATAGTGTTTCATTTGAGTCTTTTAAAGCAGTGGTCCCCAACCTTTTTGGCACCATGGACCAGTTTCATGGAAGACAATTTTTGCGCGGAAGGCAGGGGGTGAAGGTATGGGATGCGCATGCACAGTTCACAATAAGGTTCCCATTCCTATGAGAACTAATGCCGCCACTGATCTGACAGGATCTTAGGTGGTAATGTGAGTGATGGGGAGCAGCTGTAAGTATAGATGGTGCTTTGCTCACTAGGCTGCTGCTCACCTCCTGCTGTACAGCAAGATTCCTAACAGTCCAAGAACGAGTGCCAGTCTAAAACTTGGGGGTTGGGGTCCCTTGTTTTAAAGTATCAATATTAAGGAACCTGGGGATGCCAGGATAGCTCAGTGGTTGAGCTCTTGCCTCACAATCACAAGGTCTGGGGTTTGATTCCCAGCCCTAGCCCATGCCAATCCATATGCTGAACTGCAGCCACTGGTAACTGCCAGGATGGCATAGCAGTGAAAGTTCTCCCCTCCCTTGTAGGAGGACCCCAGTTCGGTTCCTGCTTACCCCCCACTCTCCAGCCCTCATGCGGCTCCACATCCACCTGTGTGGATAAAATCATGTCACAACTAATGATGTACAACTATGGAGACTGCTCCGGGCCCTTCCCCCTTCTTTCTTGCTCTCCTCTCAAAACAATAAAATAAATCTTTTTTAAAAACTAAGAAACCTGTTAAGTAATCGTGTACTTTGAGTGCTACTCTGTCAGATTGTTGATAGGTACTGAGGATTATGGTCTGGTAGGAGAGAAGCTCAAAGCATACAAAAACAGGACAAATATGTGATAAGTTATGTGATGGGGTAAGTACAGTGTGCCATGGACCACCATGTTCTGGAGTGAGGGAAGGACTTGAGGTTAAGAAATTAGGTAGGTGAAGTGGTGGTGGTGGTGGTGGGGGGAATACAAAAATGTTCCAACCATGATTTTCAACATGTAGTTCATGGACCAGCAACATCAACTCGGAGCTTTTCAGAAATGCAGATTCTTAGGCCCTTTCACAGACCTACTGAGTCAAAAACTCTGGGTGGGAGCCTAATTATCTGTGTTTTAATAAGCTTAACCATCCAGGTGATTCCAATGAATGCTAAAGCTTGAGAACTGTTATGAAAAGCAAACGTGAAAAAATCAGATCATGTAGACAATTTTGCCATAAATGGCAAGATGTTTGGTATATCTGAATGGTACTATTCACTATTTGGTGTCTGGATGAGAGTTGGGGTGGCAGGGGAGGAGTCATGGAAGTGAAAGATGAGGTTAGAAAGGTAAGTGTGCTTCATTTAGGGCCTTATAGGCCATGTTTGGACTTCATTTATTCAAAAAACATTTATTATATGTCTATAGTATACATACAATGTACAAAATAGATTTCCTACTCTCATGTAACTTAACCTAGTGAATTAATGCTGACTGAATAAAATCCACCCCATAGGTTAACATTGTATGATTCCATTTATATAACATTCTTTTTTTTTTTAAGATGTATTTTTATTCTTTTTGGCAGAGACAGAGAGAGGGAGAGAGACAGAGACAGGGAGAAGTGGGAGGGCCCAGAGCAGTCTCCATAGTTGTACATCATCAGTTTTCAACATGGTTTCATTCAAAAAAGGTGGGTGAGTGGCCTCACAGGACAGGAACTGGGCTGTGGGCCTCCTGCATGGGAGGCACTCCCCCTCGAGCCAGGGGTTGAACGAGGAGGCAAGCATGGGAAGCACACCCCAGTTCAGCACATGGGTCCACATGGGCCAGGGTTGGGATTCAATCCTTGGTTCCCAGGGCTGCAAAGAGGGCGCTTAACCCGCTGAGCCATCCCAGCTTCCCCTGTATATCATCTTGAAATAATAAAACTGTAGAAATGAAGAACGAATTAGTACTTGCCAGGGGTTAAGAAGGGGTTGGAGGTTGGAGAGAAGTGGGCATGACTTAAAGGGCAACATGAATCCTGTGGTGATGAAACTGTTGAAAGTCTAGTTATGACATTATATTATATATACATTGTGTAAAATGTGACCATTGAGGGAAATTGAGTAAAGGGTACACAGGTCTATATTATTTCTTACAACTGTGTATCTACATTTTTTTTTTTAAGTTTCTTAGTGCTATGAATAATAAACTAGGATAGGATATCAAGAGAGCAGAGGGGATTTATTTTATATGGGATAGTTAGGCCAAGCTGATAAAGGAAATTAGGGTATTACATATGAATATCTGGAGAATATTAGAAGTATAAAGGCCCTCAGATACAGTGTGCTTGGTGTGTGTGAGAAATAGCAGGGACACCATTTTGAATAGAGTGAGGTGAATAAGAGGAGAGCAGTAGGAAATGAGAGAGTTCATGAAGATGGTGGTGGCAGAGTCAGATCATGTAGAGACTTATAGGCCATGATTAAGGACTTCTCATCTCTTTCTGAGTAAAATGGGAAGCCATAAGAAAGGTTAAAGCAGAAAAGTAACAATCTAACATATTTAAAAAGTATCACTTCATAGGGTAAAATTTTGAGTGAGGTGGGCATGAGATGATGGTGGTTTGGACTAAAGTAGCAGAGGAGTAGGTAATGAGAAGTAGTGTGAATTTATATCAGAAAAAGTGAATAATTCACGATTTAAAGAATATTGGGGAAAGCCAGGATGGCTCAGTGGGTTAAGTGCTCACTTTGCAGCCCCAAGGACCAAGGATTGAATTCCAGCTCCGGCCTGTGCGGACCCATATGCTGAACTGGGGTGTGCTTCCCATGCGGGAAAGTCCCAGTTCAGTTCTCACTCCCTCACCCAACCTCCCCGCATTCAGCCCCTGGCTCAAGGGAGCATGCCTACCATGCAGGAGGCCCCTAGCCTCGTCTCTGCCACGTGTGGCCCCCACCCACCTGTGTGGAACAAAACCATGTAGAAAACTGATGACATACAACTATGGAGACTGCTCTGGGCCCTCCCCATTCTCTCTATCTCTCTCTGTCTTTCTGTGTCAAAAACAATAAAATAAATCTTAAAAAAAAAAGAATATTGGGTATCAGATTTTGATTGCTTTGAGTAATAAGAGATTTGTTCTATACCTTTGTGTGTGTGTATATACATACAAGTATATGTGTGTCTATATATCTATACGTGTGTGTGTGTGTGTGTGTGTGTGTGTGTATACCTTTAATGTAAATTAAAATACTCCTTAGTTTCAGAAAGAAGTGTAGAAGTGAAAAAGGTTTTAGTAATTGTTTTCCAATTTAGACCATTATATTCTTGGCTGGAATTCTGCTTTTAATAGACAAGTCTCTTAAAAGGTACAAATATAAAAACTAGAGATGGGGTGGGGCGAGATCCTGTGAAGCAGGAGTTTTGGATGCTTTTGCCATGTGGGCTGAATAGTATATAAGCCAGTTGTCAAAGAAAATAGTTAATGTAACGTTTACCAAAAACTTACTTTCAAACTCCCAGGCTCTGTGCAGAAAGGTAGCCTGCCCAAATCCCTCCATCTTGTAAGTGGTGGAGTTTGGATTTGAATTTAGGACCTTCACCATCACCCACAGCAGATAAACAGAAAGAAATTGAGGCAACAAATGGCAAAAGTATTGCTGAAGGTTGTTTAAGCAGAAAGCAAAGTGGGAAGTTATTATAAAGACACAACAAAACTGGTTGCCTCCGGGAATCCAAGAGCAGGGCCAGGGGAAGGTCTCTGAAGGACTGTAAATTGGTGATTTACCAGAAAGTGGGTAGGATATTCCTATTCCCAAATGGCAGACTCCATACATGGTTCATGCAGCATATGTCTGGAGCTTTTACAAACAAAATGTTTTATCTTCAATTATGTTCTTTCCTATAAATGTACAATAGCATAAAACAGGTAAAAATAACATACAAAAGCATAGACTTTCTTTAAGTATAAGAGAAGCAATATCAGCCCAGCAGTCTGAAGATTTGGTTTTTGTTCATTCATAAACATTCATGAAAACTTTTAGGAGTGATGGATGTGTTCTGTGAGTATATGATTAATATCTTGACTGTGGCATTGGTTTCACAGATGTGTACATATGTCAAAACTTAAATTGTGTATTTTAAATAACTGCATTTTATCGTAAGTCATTTATACCAGAGTAAAACTGTTTTAAATGTTAATGGAGGGGAAGCCAGGATGGGTCAATGGGTTAGGCGCTCACTTTGCAGCCCTGGGGACCGAGGATCGAATCCCGGCCCCAGCCCATGTGGACCCATATGCTGAACTGGGAGGTGCTCCCAGTTCGGTTCTCACTGGGGTGAGATCCCAGCCCAGTTCCTGCCATGTGCAGCCCCGCGCCCACCTGTGGAATGAAACTACGTGGAAAAACCAATGATGTGCAACTATGGAGACTGTTCTGGGCCCTCCCCGCCCCCTTCTCTCTGTTCTGTCTTTGTATCTCTCTGTCTCTCTCTTCCAAACACAATAAAAATAAATTTTTAAAATGTTTATGGAGTGACCACAGGGTTTCTGGCACTGGGCTAGCCTTCCAGGTCACAAGGACATAACCAGGACCCCAGGGCGGGGCCACATGTGGTGCACTTTCCTTTTCTATAGTATCTGCCTGCCTACCTTAAAGAAATTGGTAAAAATCCAATGAAAACACTTTATGGCAAATGCTACACAAATACAAAGGGATTGTTTTCAAAATGAGGGTTGCTGTTAAACAACCTATTTAGAATCCTTGCTGAACTGTCTATTTTCAAGTAATACCAATGTAAAATAATTACTCAATATGTATATATATGCAAAATGATGAAAAATTGTCAGATTTGGATTTGAATTTGACTTTGCTATTATTGTCATAATAATATCATTTGTGTGACTTTGGGTAAGTAACCTAACCTCTCTAAGCCTTCTCTATAAAACAGAAATATTAAATTTGACATCAAGAGTTGTTGTGAGATTAAATTAAATCATGTATATTAAGTGTTTATTACAGAGTATTGACAAAGGTACATCTGATTTGAATTTTTTAAAACAAAAACTATTAAATTCCTTTGAACTAATTAGTTCACATCTAATGTTTTTTTAATTTCCTGTTAAACTACTTTTACACATAGAAAATGTTTAATACTAATATTCACCCCTATAACAATTATTACAATAATTCCAAATTATTGTTCCTGTTTTATTGTAGTTAGGGTTTTAGACTGTAAGTTGGAGGATGGAAAAAGATGACATGTAGAATATGGTTGGTTGTCATCCTGCAGTCTTCGAATAATTCAACCTCCTTTTATCCCACGTTGATAGGCCCAAGTCATTCTGGAATATAGTTTTACCTGTCCTGTAAGAGCCTTAATTTGTTGCCTTTGATAGTGGAAAAAATACAGATAAGATCAATAGGAGTGAAGAAAATAATGTATACTCAACTTGTGTAGTTAGTTCTTCCTACTTCAGTGGCTGATATATAAGCTACGGAAAGGAATGCAATTTTAGCATAATCACTGAAGTTTATATAAGTGGGTGGCTCTACACCTAAAATTAACTAAAAGCACCTAAAAGCAACTAAAGAGAGAGAATCAATTACTTTGTTTCCAAAATCCAAACCCTAAGGAACTTATCTTGTGTCCTTTTTGATTTGTGAAAGTTGTTTAAATCTGTGCAGAACATTGTTTACTTTTCTAGTGCTAGTGCAACTTAACAAGGAGGCTTCAAGATAAAGCCTTGTGTATTATTTCCATTTATAAATCTAAGAGCTAATATGCCTGTGGTTTTATTACGGACAGCTTCCTGATCTTTCTTTTGTCAACTTCAGTCATCAAAGTCATGAAAATATAGAGTCCTGCCTGGTGGATGTACTTCACTCTAGTTACATCCATATTTCTAGGGTTATTCCTGTTCAGTTTTTTGGGTTTTTTTTAATTATGGAGATTTTTCTTTTTTGAGGTTGGAATTTTTTTTTGTCAAATTTATTGGAGTGACATTGGTTGGTGACAATTACATCATTTCCAGGTGTAACATTTTAAGATATTTTTGCAATTTTTTTTTAAGATTTATTTTATTGTTTGAGAGAAAGTGAGAGTATGTGAGGCAGAGAGAGAAGAGGGAGGGCCTAGAGTAGTTTCCATAGCTGTGCATCATTAATTGTTTCACTCCACACAGGTGGATGTGTGCCCACACAGGGCAAGAACTGAACTGGCGGCCTCCTGCACGGGAGGTGAGACTCTTTGCCGCCATTCAGGTAGTTACCAGTTGCATCACAGTTCAGCATATGGGTTTGCATGATCCAGGGCCAGGATTCAATCCCTGGACCTTGTGTTTGCAAGGCACCTGCTCAACCTGCTGAGCTATCCTGGCATCCCCTCCTGTTCAGTTTTTTAAACATCATGTAAATGACAAACTCCTTACCACTGTTTCTGAATCTCAATGTGATCTGGCTGGTCCTTGCCAATTTTTCCAAAGTCATCTTATCTACTGTTCTTCCCTCCTTGATCACTTTGTTCCAGCCACACTGATCTCTTTCAGGTCCTCAAACACTACAAGTTCTTTCCCACTTCAGAACCTTTGTTCATGCTGTTTCCTCTGCCTGGAATGACCTTTTCTTTGAATGGTTAGTAAGTATTCTTTGGGTTTCAGTTTATCTATTATCGTTTTATTCATTTATGAGTACTTGCAGCATTCCAGGCATGTTTTCTAGATGCTCAATACAGAGCAGTGAACCAAAGATCCCTGCTCTCAGAGACTTATCCTAATCATCCTGATGAAGAGATTTCTTGCCCCCTCCCATTATTGTTCACCTTCCATCCTTGCTTGTGTCCCTTTTTAGTACTCATGGCAGTTTGTAGTTGCATTACTTCTTTGCTTAGCTGTCTCCTCCCCCAACTGAAATATAAGCTACATGATGGCTGAGGTCTTATCTGTTTGCTAGTATTGTATCTCCAGCATCTAGTACATACCTGGGATATAATAGATCTCAATAGATATTGAATGAATAAATGAATGAATGATCAGCATCTGAAGAAATTATAGCATGTTATCTAAGAACAAAGCTAAAGAGGAGGCAAATTATATTTAGTTCAGATTCTACATAGAAAATGACTAGTTAATCTGTAGCAAAGTGCCTAGCTCATAATGACCACAAAATACTTTTTGAATGTATAAATGAATGAATAAATTTGAATTTATGCCATATGTCCTGTGTGGAATATTTATAATCATGTAGCAATCAATAGTGTTTTAAAATCTCACCTGTTTCTATCTCAAAAGTCCTGGCCAAGGAGGTAGCAAGTAAAATCATTTCCTTTAATAAGCCCATATACTTATTTTTCATGTATTCTCTGAAAGAATTTTTGTCACATATATTCATAGCATATCTTTTTTATATATATATATATTTATTTCTTTATTTTTGACAGGGAGAGAGAGAGAGAGAGAGAAAGAGAGAGAGATACAGAGACAGAGAGAGAACTGAACTGGGGGAGCTCCCAGTTCAGCATATGGTTCCGCACAGGCCGGGGCCGGGATTCGATCCCTGGTCCCCGGCGCTGCAAAGTGAGCGCCTAACCCACTGAGCCATTCCGGCTTCCCCTTCATAGCATATCTTATAAACTCTGCAAAAGTACAATGTTATTTTAAAAAAGCAATAGATTCTCTTATTTAAATAATCTTGAAAATATTTACATATCTATAAACTTTACCATTGGAAGGAAATCCATATTGGTTGAAAACTGCTATGTTCCAGACTTCCCTAAATTATTATCTTCTTTAATCTTCCCAATAATAGAAAGAAATATTACCTTCATTCTACCACTGCAGGAGCTGAGGGTCTGGGAAGTTAAGTAAATTGCTCCAAGACAAATTGTAGGCAGTAGAGTGAAGATTCAAATACAAGTCTTTGGATTACATGAACAAGGCTCTTTTTGTCTCTTTGTGCTTACCAAGTCTCAGACATTAGAAATATAAAGATGAATAAGGCACAGTTCTTGCCCTCTCTCTTTCTCTCTCTCTTAATTTCTCTCAATAAAATAAACCTTTAAAAAAAAGAAAAAGAAAAATTTCCCCCTTCAGATCTTTATTGAAATAATGATTTGGGAATGTACTCTAGCAAAGTGAACAATCACTCCAAGAGAAAGGAAAGCATAGGATTTAGGAACTAATTTGAAAGAGAAACTGGGTAGGCTTGAGGTACAATGTATTCTGGATTACTATTAATTACCTTGTATACAGGACCTCCAAGGCCACACCAAATAGTATCCATTCTAATCCTAGATGCTACTTGGGATTTTCATCATCAGCAAGCTTCTCTTTAATAAAGATAATCTTTATTGAAGATAAAAGGCTCTTCCAACTCAGAACTGAACTTTGGAATATGGCTTTACCCTATTGAAGCAAATAGGGCTTTACCCTATTGAAGCAAAGTAGGCTTAAGTTAAGGAGGTCATGTTTGCTACAAAAATAATTACATACTATTTTATTCATCACTGCATTTTGCCAGTTGCAAAGGTGGAATTAAAAGGTGGGTCTTTTTCATAGAGGCATATAAAGAATGGAAACTGGTAGAGCAAAATGTTCTGTGAAATCAGACCAATCTGGATTTGAATTATGACTGTGATTTGATCTTGAGTGAGATCAAAGATTTAACCTCTCTGACCCTCTCAGTTTATTCATATATAAGGATAACTTATCTCTCAGGTTTGAGTAAAGATTTAAGAAGTTAACATGTAAAGTAGCACAGTGTGGTAAGAGTTTAAATCCTAGTTGTACATTAGAATAATCTAGGGGGCTTTTAATAACAATACTCAATACCAATCCTACAGATTTGGCTTCAGTCAGTTCCAGGTTGGTATATTTTTAAAACTCTCCAGGTGATTCTAATGTATTGACAAGGTTAAGTAAAACTGACAAGTATATATGCAGCTGGCACAAAGTAAGTACCCAATAAAGGGTAACTTAAAAAAAAAACTGTGGGGAAAAATGTAATAGAAAGCTTCTAGACAGAGGTAAATTTGACTTGAAGCAAAGGAGGCTTAAGTGACAGAACCCCCCACCACCTCCCCACACACACACACACACACACACACACACACACACACACACACACACACCTGCACAGGCTCTTTCTAAGGCTCAGTGAAGTATTCTTGGCATTAGGGGAGGACATCAGCAGCCACAGCCCAATGCTGCAGTCTTGCCCCTTCACCTGGAGCCGCCTGCCTATGCTAGCTAATTCTCTTTCACTGCCATATTTTTCTTTCATATGCAAAAGTAACTTTGGATAATGGAAGAGATCAGCCAGATTTCAGATGAAATAAAAATGACTTCCATGGGAAGACTTCAGTATATGCCACCAATAGGTAATTCTTGTCATTCTATTTTACTAGTGTTGACATCAACACCCAGAGACAGGATCTGCCTCAAGTCACAGATCAGCAAATAGTCACAGCAGCACAGTAATAGAATCCACGAGTCTTGTCTTACACTCCGATGCCTTAGCACACTGATATATCTCCTGAGAGATTAGGCAGGTCTATGCTGGGTGATCATGCATAAATTCCAGAGGATGGTGCCACTGAACTTTCAAAACTTACCCTATTCCTTGTGTAATTGATATGTCCTCAAGCCCTACTAGCTTGTGACCTCAGAACAAGGCCACACAGCTTAATATCCAAACCACAGCTCTGAGCCCATTGAGCTGGAAGTCCATTCCTCTGCAGGGTCCACTTGGTCATCCCCTCCTCCCCCAAATCCAAGGAGTGCTTTGGAGTTCCTTGTCATCTCCCTCAGTCCCTGACTTGCACAAGTCTCCTCTAAGGTTCTGGGAAAAGCGCTGGTAGTATATTCAAATAAGTGTCTGTTTTTGTACTATAAAATTTGTAAAAGTTTTCATCGCAATCATTGAAGACCTGTGTCTCTTTCTGCTATGATTCCCACTCCTTTACACTATCCCTGTCTAAGGTAGTATTGAAGTGGCTGTGGCCCTTTTTATAAAATCTGGTTAAGAGGAAGGTATGTTGTACCTCAAAAAAATTTTTTGTTGTTGTTACATTTATTAGGGTTACTTTGGTTAGTGAGAATTACATAGGTTCCAAATGTACAACTCTACATCAAAAAAATTTAAAAAAGAAAGTTCAGTTGGAAATATGCTATTCTTAGCAGTTTTGTTTTTTTAAGATTTATTTTTATTGTTTTTTGACAGAGAGAGAGACAGACAGAGACAGAGAGAAGGGGAAGGGCCCAGAGCAGTCTCCATAGTTAACAGCATTAGTTTTTCCATATAGTTTCACTCCACAGGTAGGTGCAGGGCTGCGCAGGGCAGGAACTGGCAAGAACTGAACTGGGGACACACCCCAGTTCAGCACGTGGGTCCGCATGCGCTGGGCGGGGATTCAATCCTCGGCCTCCATGGCTGCAAAGTGAGCATTTAACCCGCTGAGCCGTCCCAGCTTCCCTCTTAGCAGTTTTAATGTCAGGTATTTTTCACATATATTATTGACAATAAAGGGCACATATTTAAAGTATACAATGTGATACATTTTTACTTATCTATGGACTGAAAAACCATCACCAAATCAAGATAATCAAGACCACTACCCTCAAAGGTTTTCTTATGCCTTTTTGTAATTCTTCCCTCTGGCCTTCACCCCCACCCCCAGGCAACCACTATCTGCATTCTGTTAGTGTAGATTATTTCTCATTTTCTATAATTTTCTATAAATGGAATCATACAGTATTACTCCTTTTTGCCTTGCTTTTTTCATTGAATATAGTTATTCTGGGATTCATCTATGTTGTTATATGTATCAATAGTTCATTCCTTTTTATTGCTGAATAGTATTCCATTTTATGGATTTACTGTAATTTCCTTATCTATTCAACTGTTGAGAGACATTTGAATTGTTTTCAGTTTGGAGCTGTTACAAACAAAGGTGCTATGAACGTTGCTGTATAAGTCCTTGTGGACATATGCTTTTATTTCTCTTGGATCAGTATCTGGAAGTAGAATGGCTGAGTCAGAACTGTCATTTTATATTCCTACTAGTAATGTGTGAAAGTTTAGTTGATCCATATCCTTGAGAATACTTAGTATGGCCAGCTTTTATTTTAGCCATTCTAATAATGGTAGCGGAATCTCACTGTGATTTTAATTTATATTTCACTAATGGTTAATGATATAGAGTATCTTTTCATATGCTTATTTGTCATCTCTTTATCTTCTCTATGAAGTGTCATTTCAAATCTTTAGCTCATTTAAAAAATTTTTATGCTGTTTACTTATTATTGAGTTTTGGGAGTTCTTTACTAATATATTCTGGGTAGTACGGTCTGTCTCTATATGACCAGGGTAAAGCAATCACCATGGGTGATAGAATATTTCCAAAGCTGATTACTGAGTCTTAAATGTTCCAGGAGTCAAACATCCTCCCCCCCAACCTGCATTGTAGTCCTGACAGCAAAACAACTTTGTATAGGAAAAACATTCCCTGTGTTTCGCCTTTACTCTCACACTACTACCACACTTCACTACACTCTGACACCACATGTGTATGTTTTCCACACATCAAGCAATTCTTGATACCAGCCGATTGTTCCATAATTTAAGTCAATTCTGACACTACCTACTTGGAGAAAGCATCAGATCCCACATGTTAAGGGTTCATTCCCACAAGACAGCCCACCCCCCCCTCAGATTCTAATTACAAGTCCTAGTTCTTCTGACCAATTGGCTATAAATCAGGTTTCCCATGACCCCCTCCTTGAGTTTGATAATTTTCCAAAATAGTTCACAAAACTCAGGGAAACAATTTATATTTATCAGTTTATTATAAAATGATATGATAAAGGATACAGATGAACATCCAGATGGAAGAGATGCATAGACAAGGTATGAGGAAAGAGCTTCCATGTTTTGCCAGGCACATCACCCACCCAGTACCCCCATCCTTTTTATGTTCAAACTGGGAGCTCTCTGAACCCATACTTTTGGGATTTTCATAGAGGCTTCATCATGTAGGCATGATTGATCGTTAACTCAGTTTCTAGGCTTTCTCTCCTTCCTGGAGGATGGGGGTGAAACTGAAAATCAAAGTTTGGCTTGGTCTTTCTGGTGATCAGCCCCCACCAGGAGCCTACCAAACATTGCTTCATTAGAACAAAGGACACTCCTATCATTTAGGAAATGTAAGGGTTTTAGGAGCTCTGTGCCAGGAACTGGGAGCAGAGACCAATATACATGTATACATTTTTTTATTATTTCATATACTCTAAGTCTTTTTTTTTTTTTTTAGATTTATTTATTGTTTTTGACAGAGAGAAAGAGACAATCAGAGACAGAGAGAAGGAGGAGGGCCCAGAACAGTTTCCATAGTTGCACATCATTGGTTTTTCCACATAGTTTCACTCCACAGGTGGGCACGGGGCTGCACAGGGCAGGAACTGGGCTGCGGTCTCGCCCCAGTGAGAACTGAACTGGGGGCACTCCCCAGTTCAGCATATGGGTCCGAAAGGGCCAGGGCCGGGATTTGATCCTCGGTCCCTGGGGCTGCAAAGTGCGTGCCTAACCCACTGAGCCATCCCGACTTCCCCAAAGTCTTTTTTTTTTAATTGTCAAATTTATTGAGGTGACATTGGTTGGTAACAATTATAGTTTCCAGGTGCACAATTCTATATTACATTGTCTAAGCATTGCATTTTGTGCTCACCACCCAGAATCAGCTCTCCTTCTGTCACCATATATTTGATGCCCCCTCTCAACTCCTCCTCTAAGTCTTTTTTTGCAGCTTTCCTCCTAGCATGGTGGGAAGAGAAGTTCAGAGCTATACATTATCCTGCTTATGGTCCAGTCTTGCAATCTTACCATGAGCAAAATTTTAACAAAAATACACATGCATCTTCCAAGAAGCATCACTTTCAAGGATACTTCATTTTATATCACAATTATAAAAACAGAAAAACTGCTCTTTTACTTGGAAAGCAAATACTCCTGCTAATGATACTCCCAATTTGTGTCCTTGAATGAAAGACTTAACATTTTAAGCTTTCAGATGATTACAAGTGCCTGCAGTTGTCTTCACGGTTGTCTTCAAGAACAATTGATGGATATCTGCTTGTTTGCGTTGTGCAAGTTCAATTTTGGCACCTTTTCCCCAAAGCAGACTGCTTCCTGAGATAGAACAATTGCAGTAAATACCACTTCTTCAGCTTCTCAAGACACTAAACTTACTTATCCAATGGACACTGAAATGTTTATAATATGTATAGGTATGTATATACTCATTTATCAGTAAGGAACATTGGTGACTCTCCCTTAAGATAGACTGACCGACCATACAACAGTACTGTCTGGTTTCAAATGGAACGTACAGTCAGCCTAGCCCTAGTCTTACTGGGTCAGTAGGCTGATCAGGCATACTGTTTGAAATGGAACAGTACCATTGTTTTCTGTCCTGTGTAAAACGGTATCTCTGGTCAGCCTACCTTAAGAACTTCTGGTTGAGGAAAGTTGGAGGTGTCTGGATCAATGAGCAAGATTTTTGGAGGTTTCTAATGCTCCTAAATGTGTTAGCCTAGCATTTAACCATTTCCAAACACTGGTAAATCTCTGATAGAGGAGTTGGGGGATGGGGGTGAGCCAAGAAGTGGATGGCAGAATGTTCTTTCCATTCTAAACTTTCCCCTGCTGCTATAATCTTTAGTTTCACAAAAACAAAGGTTTTATAGAGAGGCATAGGATAAAAAAAATTACATAAATTAGAGCTAAAATTGTGCAAAGATCTGCTTTAGGCTGCAGAGCAGAGAGGAAACTGAAAGAAGACACAGCTCTTGGAATTGATAGTAACATGAAAATTAGTTATGTCTCTGGAGTCTAGAAATATGAAAATATTTCCCAAAGTCTTGTCTTTTTTTTTTATATATCTTTTTTATATTTATAGAGAGTAATTATTTTATCTTCAGTGCATATTTATTTCTATTTTACTCTTGACAGATAGAGAGAGAGACAGAGACAGCTAGAGAACCAAACTGTGGGAACTCCCCAGTTCAGCATGTGGGTCCTGCCTGGGCCGGAGCCGGGATTCGATCCTCGGTCCTCGTGGCCTCAAAGCGAGCGCTCAACCCGCTGAGCCGTCCCGGCTTTCCCCCTGTCTTTTTTTTTTTTTGCCTTTACTTCATTTATATTTATGCTACTTCTCTGCTCAAAATTTCAAAAAGGTTTGAAAACCAAACCAAGTTAACCAAAGGAATTTTTAAAATCACAGTTGTACCAATTATACTTAAATTAAAGAAAATTTTTCTAATCACAGTTGTTTGGGAAACATTTATTATAGGGTCAGAAAGCAGTATACCCATCAACATCTTCTGCATATCTTATCATATTCAGTATAGTACTGTCATTGTCATATAACATAAAAGTATTGCTGTTATTTATTAGCGTTAACCATCTGCCAGACACCAAACTACATGCTTTATACATTATTTCTTTCAATAATTCAGAACATCCCTATCTATGTGTTAAATATTATTATCCTTTTTCACAGGTTAGAAAACAGAGACACAAACAGAAACAGATTCATAGGTACAGAGACAAACTGATGGTTGCCAGGGGGTTGTTGGGGAGCTGGGTGAAAAAGGTCAAGGGACTAAGTACTACAGATTGGTAGTTACAAAATAGTCAGGGGAATGTAAAGTACAGCATGTGTAGTGCCAGGTGAGTACTAGACTAATTGTAGGGATCACTGCATAAATTATATAAATGTCTAACCACACTATGCTATACACTTGAAACTAATATAAAATAATATTGAATGACAATTGTAACTGAAAAAAAGAAAGAGGGGAAGCCAGGATGGCACAGTGGGTTAAGCGCTCACTTTGCAGCGCTGGGGACCCAGGATCGTAATCCCGGCCCCGGCCTGTGTGGACTCATATGCTGAACTGGGGAGTGCCCCCAGTTCAGTTCTCTCTCTGTCTCTGTATCTCTCTCTCTCTCTCTCTCTCTCTCTCTGTCAAAAACAATAAAAATAAAAAAAAGATTAAAAAATGATAATAATAAAAGAAAAAAGAAAGAAAAAAATTTTTTTAATTTAAAAAAAAGAAAAGAGGCACAGCTCAGTGGGTGAGCACTTGCCTCAAAATCATGAGGTCTAGGATTCGATTCCAGGCCCCAGCCTGTGCAAACCCCATATGTTGAACTGCAGCACAACTGGTAACTGCTGGGATGGCTCAGCAACGAGGGTTCTCACCTCCCATGGGGAGGCCCTTGGTCCGCTTCCTACTCCACATGGCCCCACATCCACCTGTGAACTATGACACAACTAATAATGTACAACTATGGAGACTGCTCTGGGCCCCCCTCCTTCTTTCTTTCTCTCTCTGTCTCTCTGTCTCTCTCACCTCCCAAACAATAAATTAAATCTTAAAAAAGAGAAAGCTGTCTAAAAAATCTATTATCTTAAAGAGATATTGTCTTCTAGGTATAAGGGAAAAATATACCTCAATTTTAAAATTTCTTTTAAAAATCTTAAACTATGGTAATTACATTTATATAAGAGTGCAATATTATGGTTCCACTCTCAAGAATGGATGAGTGTAGTTTGGTGTTGTTACTGTTTTTATTTGCTTTATCCAGTAGCAGGACAGATTTTAGTTGAAATGTTTATGCTCTCTTTCCTGATCCACTTTGTCATGTCTTGAAGAAGGCTGAGTGACGATCAGAACCAGGAAAATCAACTGGCCTACTTGATATCAGACCTATAGGATTATGAACATCATATAGCTCTCTGAATGGACCCACTACAAAGAGCTATGAAATTACATTATTATGCACACTGTCATTATTCAGACAGCTGAAATTTTTTTTCTGATTATCTACGCAGATGAATTTCTTCCCTGTTTCTGTGTTAATAGAAAAAGGGTTAAGGTTGGATGGTCAGTATGGTAAATATGGACCAACTCAATGAGGCCAACAGATACCAAACACATACATTTTCAAACTGAAGCAAAGCAACACTTAAAACTAAAAAAAACAAAAAGTGTTTCTAGGTATTATAAAACAGAAATACTTTGTGGGCTATAGTGAGTTAACTTCAAAAATAGCATATCAAACATCCCCAACATCAGCCATGATTAATTAGTTTAAGGCATTAATTGTACCAATGATGTGAAACACCAAGATATCTGAAGTAGTAATTAAATCAGAAAGGATTTAAGAGAGAACTCTACCAGAACTCTTCCCCATCAAACATACTAGACAAATGGTCGTTGCTGAAGCTGAGTGATACTTGGAGGTTCTAGTCTCTCTACTTTTGTGTATCTTTGAAAAATGATAAGCATGTATCTCAGTAAAAAAATAAGTAATAAGCAAAAAACAAGTCTGTAAAAACCTAAATCATTTTTTAAAAACTTCTCTAGAAGTAAAAATAAAGTTTCAAATGACAGGTTATAGAAAAAGTGAATAATACTGCAATGACTATAACTGACCTTTATCGTAAATTGAAATTCATATTTATAAAAAATTTTGCATTGATCTTTGTGTGTATATGTGTGGGTATCAGTGCTTATAACGTAAGTGGTGAGCTTGCGTAAAATGTTTTCAGACGTGCATACCACAATATAAATGTCAGATGTTCTTATTCATTCTGAAAATTACCAGTGGCTAATGTCACTGAAGCTGACAGAGGGCAGCATGATCTTGTCATTTTAGCAAAAGATCCTGAGATATGGGTTGTGATCCCACTTTTGCTTACCAAAGCAGCATACCCACTATTATTTTAGTGACACTCATTAAGGTTCAACACTATACTGCAACAATGTTATGTAACAGTTTGGCATAATGGTAGATGTGGAATCACACAAGCGCTTAGAATCCTTGCTTGGCCAGTTATAGCCAAGCAAGGATTGATCTTGGGCAAATTAACTGTAACTTACTGGACTAGGCTCAGTTTCCTCTTCTGTAAATGGGAGCAATAATAAGTAACTGAGAGGGTAATTGTAAGGATAAAAGGAGGTATAGCTCATTAAATATCTAGAACAATTGTCTGGCATGTACCATGTGCAATAAATGGCAGTTGTTATTGTTACTGTCTGCTCCATTGAGGATAATGTATCTCTCTATAGTAGTAAGTAAAATATAGAAATATTCATAGTGGTAAGTAGAACATACAAATAGAAATAACTTTCTATTGCAGTAGGCATTCTAAGATAGACCCACATACAGGATAATGATGTGGGCAGCATTATTCAGATGCAGTTTTCTTAAATAAGCCTATCAGCCTCCTTTACATTGGGGGATCTTTTTTTTTTTTTAAGATTTATTTTATTGTTTTTGACAGAGACAGAGAGAGGCAGAGACAGAGAGAGACAGAGAGAATGAGGAGGGCCTGGAGCAGTCTCCATAGTTGCCTGTCATCAGTTTTCGTTCCACACAGGTGGGCGGGGGCCATGAAGAGCAGGAACTAGGCTGGGGCCTCCCACATGGGAAGCACACCCAGTTCAGCATATGGGTCTGCATGGGCCAGGGCCGGGATTCAATCCTTGGTCCCTGGGGCTGCTAAGCAAGCGTTTAACCTGCTGAGCCATCCCGGCTTCCCCACATTGGGGGAATCTAACTTTTAAGTTCCTGCAACCTTCTAAGGCTGGCATTTTGAGGAATCAACCAAGTAGGAAGCAGGCTTGCTGAAACTGTATTTTGCCCACTAACTGTGCAACTGCCATCTCCACAGCTAGATTGCTTTTTGGAAGTGTATATCACAATATAAATGTCAGATATTCTTATTCATTCTGAAAATTACCAGTGGCCAACGTCACTGAAGCTGATAGAGGGTAGCATGCTCTTTGAAATTCTTACTTTCAATTGCTCTGACTCCAGGTCTGCCCCTGGAGTCATGACAATTGTCCAGAGCTCCCAAAATCAGCTGCTACCACCCCCGTCTTGCTGCTCAGATCAGACCACCTCTTGCATGCTATTGCCTGGGTGGGGTTTATCCACTCTCCCTGGGATATGTAGATTTCTATGCAACTCCCCAGCTAAGAGAGTCTACCTTTCTAAACAATTATTTTCCTACTCCCTCCTTCTCTTGGGCTCTATTTCCCACTTACTCCCATTTGTTGAATAAATGGTGTTTGTGTTCATGATGGGGATGGAAGGATATTCAGCTGGTATGAACATAGTTATGAGTAGTTCTATAAATAATTGTATTTTAAGGCTCAACATCAGGCCTTGTGTTGATGTCTTTCTAGTCATTTCTATTGTTTGAAGCTCATTCTCTTATATATTTTTCAGGAAAGGCAATGAGAACAATATTTCCTGATAACAGTTTATTTGTTCCTTTATACTTGAGTCAGTTTGCTCTACAACAGCTATTTTAGACTTTAATGCCTTAAACTTCTCAAAGCTCTAATCACTCCCTTCTACTCTCTCATTGGCAATAGTGAACCTCACCTCCTACATCAGAGAAAAATAGAAGCTTTGTTTTCTCAATATAAAACTTTCTTACTTCCTGTTGTTACAATAGAGAACCTATTCTTAGTCTATTTAATGTTAATCCCTCTTCTCCAGATTTAGATTCCATCCCTTCCCTCTTTCTACGAAACCATTACACTGTTATCTTTTTTGTTCTTGTATATTTGAACTCTCAATCTCTCTCTTCTGATTAGACCTTTCTTGTCAAGTTTTAACTATATTCATGTCATTCCCAATTTTTAAAAAAGTTGATCTCACATACCCCTCCAATTATCATCTTATCTCTCTTCTTCCCTTTATGAACACACTTTTTGAATGTGTGATTTGTATGTGCTGTGTAGCTGTTATGGTTGCCTTCTCAACAGTCATCTAATTTTATGAGAAGCAGCAATGTCTCAACCTAAAGAGCTACATTTCCCAGGCTTTCTTGCATCTAGGAGTTGCCATATGACATACTTCTGGCCAGTGACATGTGAGCTGAACTCAGCTGGAGATTTATAGAAAATTTCTGCTTTCCTGGGATAGGCATCAGACCTTTTCCCTTGATCTTTATTTTTTCTTCTTTACTGAAATACTGACTTGAGAGTGAGCAACCATTTTGCATTCATGATGTTAAAAAAAAACAAAAACAAACAGCCACAAATTGAGAATGACAGAGCAGAAAGAAGGATTCTAGAACATGAATTACATCATGGAGTGACTGCACCAACCTGGACTGTCACCCTCTGTCATTCTTGTTACATGAGAAAAACAACCCTATTTAGTTAAACTACTATCATCAGGTTTCATTACATGTGACCGAATGCAATTCCTAATTTATACTCTTGTTCCCTACATTTCTTCACTTTACACTTCCTCTCAAATCATTTCAATCTTGCTTCTGGTCCATCATTTCCTTCCACTGGGCTCACCAATGACCTGCATTTTGTGAAATCCAAGGGACATTTTCAGTTCTCGTATTACTAAACCTCTCAGCAGCATTTGACTCTGTTGTCTGAGGCCTACTTTTTGAAACATGTTCTTCCATGGCTTCTGTGACTAGTACTCTCTGGGTTTGCTTCTTCACCTCCAGCTGCTCCCTCTCTATCTCCTTGGTGGGCTCATCTTCCTCTTCTAGGCACACTCTAAAACAGGGATTCCCAACCCCGTGCCTGCGGGCGCCATGGCACCCATGCTCCGATTTGTGTGCACCCGCCATTATTTGACTGCATCAGAAGTTTTTCATAAACACTAAGTAAAACTATAATTTATTTTATACATTTGTTAGAATTTAAAAATATTGTTTGAGTATCTACACAGGTTTATTATATTCGTTGGTATGTTTGCGATATCGTATGTATAAGTTTTTCCCTAGCTTTCGCCTTTGTACATGTCGCGTCTTGTTTAGCCGCTGCGCTCTTTAAACTCTCCTCCACCCAACCGGGAGGCGCCAAGTTGCCATTTTGATTGCGGTTGCTGGACTGATCGGGTCGTGACGGTTAGCTAGGATCACAGTGTTTTGATATATTCGATTTTAAATGAACTA
>PVKE010011851.1:0-39502 GCA_004027555.1 Craseonycteris thonglongyai | reverse complement strand
CTTATTTCTTACTGTAGGTAACTATTCTCTACGTAATAATTCAATATAGCTTCAATGAGGGTGATTCAATATTGTGACTTTGTCATCTCAACACAAGCTTCCATGTAAGAGAACACTAACTAAAGGTCTTGCTCCAGCCCACAGACAACTAGCCTTCCTTCTGCTCATAGCGGTGTCTAACTATAATATGGTGGTAGTATTTCTACAAGATTTCCAAAAGAGCAAAAGTTGTTTAGGTGCTAAAGAAAAATCATAATAATAACAATGTGAATTTTACACTTATTTTAAAAAGTGCCTACTTCAATCCAGAGCATTCCCCAATGTCGTGAAAGAGATATGCAAATTCTCTCCCTAGGTACAGGTTTCTCTCTGTCTACTTTCTTGTGCTCAGAAAGAGAAGGAAATGAAGGTGGGTAAACTCTAGAAATCCCTACCACTTTGTAGTTTATTGTCATTTTATTTCTCTTTTTCCCTTATTTCTGTATACTATCTGATCTACTCTTTACTACTTTAGGATTATTATCTTATTTCCTGTGCCTTGTTTGTCTCTAGCTACCTGAACTTGGTAAGTTCTCAAGGATGGGTTGTGTCTTCTACATTGTTTTACTTTTATAGTCTCTCATGGGTCCTGGCACTGAAGCACAAGCCAGTAAACTTAAGTGGGTGCTTGTGAAAACCATTGGATTGAATCTGGCAGGTTTGAATTTTTTCTATCTACTCCTAGGTGCTTTTGTACACACACTCAGGAATCATGATTTGTTTTTCTTTTTGTTCAGGATTACATCTCTATCAGATGATTGGAATTTGATTTGACTAAAATGAATCAATAAAGGTTAGACTCTGTTTTACTGTTAAAACCTTTAATGTCATTTTGCCTGTGAGACTCTCACTTCTCATCCTGGTGTAGCAAAAAACACATCTACCCTGAATGTGACATAGCCTTGGCACGTTTTAAAGGTGAATATGAAAGTTTGAAGTTATCTAAATATGCCATCCTCTCTTCATCATCCAGTTGGTGAGTTTCAGTAAGAAACAAATCAATTGCCATCCCCTGTTGAAAGTGAGCACACAGAGATCTCACCTGTAAAAGGAATATTGCAAAATGAATTCATATTCTGTAGATGGTGAGGTCGAGACCCAGGGAGCACTTTATCTGAAACAGTGTTTGCTTACCCTGGCTGCACACTTCATCCTTTCTTGGTCAGTCTTTTTGACTTTTTGTTCCCTACTAAATCTGACTTTTAAAATAAGTGAAAGCCAGTGAAGCAAACCCCAGTTCTGATTCATTCCCTGCAGAATACAGTAAAGACAGAATAAGTGAGTATCTGTAGCTTTTGAACATAATCCATAGGAAGTGGGTATGGCAATAATTATTTCTGGTCCAACACAAAAAGCTAACAGATCAATTCACTCTTTCTCAAGGCTCAATTTTACCACAAACATTTTGTGCCCTGTAAAAAGAGAGATTCATTCAGTAGTAGCAGGGCTAGCTGTTTATCTGTCATCCCACAAACTTGAAACACTTACATTATATCAGTACACCTCAGGGGGTTACTTGCTGGCTTCCACTTCTGCCTATGAATTCGCTACTAAGAAATGTGTGTATAGTCTTGCTTTCTTCTTTACATTGAATTTGCATTTTAACGGTTTTCATTCTTCATAGCTAAGGGGAATCTTTCTTTTAGCTACTCATTTCTACCTCGGGATTGCTGTAAGTTGAAGCTGGGCTAAAACTGGGTGGTATAGTGCAGAGTAAAGATGCAGAAGAGGGATTCTAACAAAAGGTCAAGGAAAAAGAACAGAATTAGGAATTCAATACCCCTCCCCCCGCTGCCCCCATAGATGTTTATTTCTTCCCTCCTTTTTCCTTTTCTTCATTGCCATGTCACTCATTTCTCATAACATTTCATTCTTTTCTTTTTAATTTTTTGCTCTCTCTCAGTTTCCATGTTTCTACTTCTTGGTTCTCCATAGCCATCTTTATTTTATTTAAAGCTATATTTCTTTTTCTATATACACCTCAGTTGGGTCATTGCTACATCTGCTTGCAAACACTGCCATCTCTCAGACATTGTGATGCAAATGCAAAACAATCATAACTGACACACCACTAATAACCCATCATCTTCCTTGTGCCCTACCTGGCTGCCCCAGGCTTGAGGTGCACACTCTCTGTAATCCTTTGCTACCATCCTATTTAATTAATCAGTCTGAGTTTATACAGAAGGAAAGTGGCAGCATGGTCTCCTCGTGGTCCTATTCTCAGCCTTTCTGATGCTCCATTCTGATGCTCTTTGAGCAAAATCTCAGGGCCGTTACGTAGTTTGTGCCATTGACTTACGTATCTTAAACTCAGCAGCATTCTCAAGAGATCACCCCAGCTCCCTGATTAGTCCCTCTGATACCAGGGGACCCCATGCACAACGTCTGTTATATTGGATCCATTTACATCTTCCATGTTAGTTATTAATCAGATCTTCAGTATGATTGGGAGGCTGTGCAGTGAGATGTCTTTCCTGTGCTACCGTTGCTGAAACCTGGCAACTTTTCATGCTGACTCCATTAGTGGTAGAAGCAGCAGTTTGGAGAACCAGGCATCCTCTCTCATTATGGGCACCTACCCATAATTCTCAGAAGACTTGAAACCATTAACCTTGGCAGGGGAGCAGAGAGAGCTCCTGAGCTCAGCTTGATAGAGATGCTAAAGGTGTAAAGCAGTTGCATAGTTGCAGCTTTGTTACCTGTTTTGCGCTAATTAGGAGCTACTATGAATCTGCTTGACAATTAAGGACAGAATGAACTTTAAGGCAGATGGGTGCCTTGGGACAGTGAACAGTCCTCAGGCAAGCAAAATCAAAATTTGCACCAAGTACTGTGTTTTACTGAGACTACAAAATTTCTTTAATAATGTGGATTCAATGGTATATTTTTTAAAAAGAGTCTACAGTAGATTTTCTGTGACTTCAGAGGAGTCTCTCTCTGTCTCTCAGGGATAACACTGTAGTGCAAATAGTAATGTGTGTGCTAGGTGACCCACCAGATACACAATTCTTATTTCAACACTACCTTTAACCAGTTCATGGGTTTCAGTTGCCAGGTTTTGAATAATATGTCATAGTCATATAACAACTTAGCAACTAAATAGCTATCTAGACGAGGAAAGCACAAAAAGGTTCAGTTTCTCTTAAAAGTCATACTTGATGAGCCATATTATAAGATAAATCTTTCCCAGGTTAAGTTTTCTGTTCTTCCTTGCTTTCTCCCCCCAACTAATTTGTGTGCACATGTATCTCTTTCTAGTCATTTGGCTTTAGGTCATGAGGGCCCTTAAATCACCTCCTTCTGGTGGCCATAAAAATACCTGAGGGGAGATTTATCAGGGCTCCATTCTTTAAGGCCCTGGTGCTCAGTTTCAGGCAAAGCAAGATTGCCTTGTCATCATTTAGAATCTGAGAAAGACACAGCAGTCTGGATGTGACTTATAGCTGGGATTCAGGAAGATGTGCAGAGTTTAGGAAAACCTGCATGCAATGAGGTATAGCTGAAAACTTGTAAATATAATTAAGCCAGGTGGATTCCATGCCAACAAAGAGGATTAGGGCCTGTGCAGACCTGGCCGACCATTGAGGAATATGCGAGAAGATGTCAGTCTATTTATATCCGTTCTCTCCAGGAAAACGACAACAACATAGTTTGATGTCTAAATGAAGTAATCTCTAGAAAGAAAAGGGAGATTATATTTGTTAAACTGTATAAAAAAATCAGAAGATAATATGCCTTTGTTCACAGTATTACATAAAGAAGATTAAAGACGAGGAACAAGCTGCTTAAACACTGTAAACTAATTAGTTCTACGAATTGTTTTCCCGAGGTTCATGAGATATGAAACATTGGCACCAGTGCGTGAAATACACTCTGCCTCAGTGCTCTTTTCAATTTATTTTTCTGTTAGTGTCATATGTATATAAAAAAGGGAGCAGCCAAAAAGAAAGAGGTTACCGAGGGAGACCAAAGCCTGTCAGATGATGGAGGCTGACATTTTGTCATCTTAAGCCTGGCGCGGGAGGGTCCTTCTCTAATACCCTGTATAAATACCAGCTTCATTTTCTGCCATCACAGGCTACATTGCAGATGATGTCATGACAAGGCCCAGAGGAATTCCTGCTGCTGCTCAGAGCACTCTGGCAGCTCCCAACACAGCTAGGCCCCATCCACTGGATGCAACCTTAAGTTGGTTCCCAGGAGCCAGGTTGGGTTTTCACTGAGAGCACATGAGGCCCCAGAGTGAGGGTGGGGCCTGGGGTTTGCCATCCTCACTTTCTCATGCCCATGGTCCAACAAGAGATTTACTGTTTTCTTGTCTTAAAATTGAGTATTTTGTAGCTGGAGGACCAGCAAAGGCTGAATTTTTATTCCCCAAGCAGCAGAACCACCTCTATTTTTCTTTAATTTAAGCTATTATAAAATAGTAAGTTTTTTTTCCTATGTAGCACATTTTATCTTTTGCAGAAATTAAACTTAGAAATATGTTATTAGGACAGTGGGTGAACTCTGTTTAACCCTGACTCTCCATCATCTCTTTTCTGCTTTTCTTCCTGTATGTGTTGTGCAAAAAACCATAAGCATTCCCAGGTCTCGTAATCAGGAGAAATGACTATTTTCTCTGCATTCTCAGAGAACTTGGCATAACACTATGCATAAAAATGCCATCCTCTTTTTATTTTGCCATTAAACGTATTAAATGGATACCTGCTATTATTTCTTCCTTATTGCATCTTGGCCCAGCACTATGAAGAAGGCTGTCTCAGCAAGAACTGATGACATCCTTATCATCACAGCCATTGAGCCAGTTCTCATTGAGCCAGGTTGCCAGTTCTACCCCCTCCAGCATTCACTGCTGGAGCCTGTCTCCTCCCTTTTGAAACTCTCCAGGATCCAGCAGAACCATGGGGTTTCCTCTTTCACAGCTGGACAAACCTCAGTCCTCATTCTCTCATCAGGAGATGCTAATTCCCTGTCGCCTGCTGTACATCTCTTATGTCTGTTTCGTTTGCTGTTATATCCCTGGGTTCTGGAGCAGTGCCTGCCATCAGTAGGAGCTCAGTAAATACATGCAGAATTAACTGAGTGCATGACTGTCCCCAGGAAACACCCACTGTCAGCTCCTCGAACTCAAGAAGTCAGTCAACACACCTATTTCTTCTTTTCTGCCAAACCTCCTTCTCCTCATTTGGTTTTTGAGGGCTATCTTGTCTCCTTCCCTTGATTCAGATTTCAGTCGTTTCCAAACTCTCCTTTCTAGTCACTTCTCAGTAGCCAGCCATCCTGTGAAGTTGGCTTCCCCACCATCTCCCAACCCTTCTCGTCCTCTTCACTCCCCTTACCAGCCCCACTGTGTAAAACCCTCAATCTTCCCTGTATTTACTCCAAAAGTCTTGTAGCTGCTTCCCCTGACTTCTGTCCACCCCATATGCTGCTACCAGAATCACTTCCCCCAGTCACCAATCTGAATATATTGAAAATCATAAGATCACTTCTTGTCATAACAAAGTTAAGACAGTTCATGATTAATAGCGTTCAAAGCTCCTTTCCGTCTGGCACTTGTTTATATGCCTCACCTCACCCTCCCCTCTTTCTGTCTCCTCCCATCCAAGCCCAGTCTTCCCAGTCTCACCAACATGGTTCTGCTTCAATCGTGGCTGCTTCTGAGAGGGCTCCTTCCTGTGAGCCCCACTTTAAGGTTTTGCTTGCCTTCCAGGCACTTATCAAAGGGAACCAGGTGTGTACATAGCTGGTTTATGGAACGCTTCTTTTTTCTCACTGAAATGCTTCAGAGGCAAGAGTCTGTATCCTGAGTCTTGATATCCACATAGTGCCCAGGACAGTGTTTAACAGGTGGCTGGGTACAGTACATCTTTACAAAATAATGGATTCTAGCCTTTATTATACTCTACCATCTATTATATTTGATATTTGATAGTTGCCATCTCTTCGTGCCTGTCACCTAACACCTTAGGAGCAGAGAGCATCTCAGATATAGATAGCTCTGTACCCTTTCATAGGGCAAGAAGGAGGTACACATAAAATGTGGTTGAATTTAATTTTAAATAGAAAGAGTGAAATGTTGACTGAATAAAAATGCAAACAGTTCTAGCCATATGGTGATTTATGGAAAAAATTCTTCAATTTGGGTATTAGTGTATATTTCATTAATAATATCAAAACAGTAATATATTGACTTCTGATTTCAAGAAAGTCTTGTGTATATGAAACATATCTGTAGAGCACTTTGGGCATGAAAATATGTATTATTCTGTATTTCCTCATCAATTTCTAAAACAAGTGATAGAAGCAGGTACTTGTATGTTTTTTACACATCCTATTGTAGAATTAAATAAGTACCGTTTAACTGAGTTTGGGCTTTTACCTTTACTTATAAAATAATATTTTCAGATAGCAAGTATTGTACTCTGGGAACCCTATTTCCTTTATCTTGTTTTTCAAAATATACTACCGTAGTATGTAAATTTATTATTATTTTATTATTGTTGTTATTATTATTTACAGCAAATTAAGAATTATGGCTCTAGAGTAAGATTCTCTGAGGCTTAGTTTCCTTATCTGTGATATGGGGCTAATAATGATACTTCTTCTGGATCCTGTGAAGATGAGATAGAACTTGTATAGCTCTTACCGGCATGCCTGAAACACACTCACTCAGTACTTGGTTAGATAATATTATTCTTTTATTTAAATTGGGATTTGTATAGGGAAGGAGTTGTGTATTTGGTGGGGGAGACTCATAAGAGAAGTCTCATGGACTCCCCTTGTGCTTTCTAGTTCATGAACAGCTGTCATGAGTGATTCCTAGAAAACTTGTGTCTCCTGTAACCTCAAAACCCCATGGCTTCAGTAAATCATCTTTTTGTCCTGAATAAAGATAGCTATCATTTAGGTTTTTTTTTTTTTAATGTTTTCATTTATTGAGGCCAGTGCATATGTGTCAAATAATTGAAACTTGACAAGAAAAATCAAGGGTAGCCTGGGCACTGCTCAATTATTACTCTGATCAGATTTTAATTGGCACTAGCTGTAGAAGAAGTGCTATTTTTATTATACATTACCATGTGCTTGCTTACATATTTACCCTGGGGTGAGACGTGTTTTATTAATTATTGTTGTTGGCAATGAAGGCAACAGTTTTGACTTCTGAATTGAGAGTTGCCACCCTGTTTGAACACTAACCATCATAAAAAACAAACTAACAAAATTAAAAAATGAGCAATGCTATTTGCTAAGCATGAACAAATCTCTACAAACTAGAGTAACTCATTAAGATGAGATCATTAGCCTTAACTTTTATTCACAATGTTATTCCAGACCCCTTCGCTTACAAATTACTTTTAAACCTGAAATAAAATAACTTGCTTTAATTAGAGGACTTTACTTTTTTAGCTCTACTGATGTATAATTGACAAAAGTGGAAGATATTTGAAGTGTACAATGTGATGATTTAATTTTGGACCTTTTAATCAATATGGATTATCAACATGTATTTATATTTCTTTTAGTATAGTATACTTTCATGATTGAAAGGTTATTAGCATTGCTTAATTATGTTTTTGGAGCATAGATATTATAGATTTTATATATGTTACATATAAAACATAATAATGTTTCGGAGCACATATACTTTAGAGAAGTATACAAACTTCCATAGATAAATGAAAGTTTTATTTTAGAAAGCAGATTAATGAAGTATAAACCCATCTAATGCAACAATAATGGGAGCATGAAAAACAAAATCAGTCCTTTAATAAAAATAATGACATACTAAGGGACTTATGTTGGTTCCAGAAGTAAACTTAGGTGACCCTGTATTATTTATTAAGACCGATGAGCTCTTGTTGGTATGTTTATTTCTTTGCTCCTGCCACTTTTGAGCATTTTTAACATGCTCTCTAGAAGTTTGCAACTTTCATGCTATATATTTTTCCTGTCTAACTTTTATGACTTTCCCCATAAAATGTATTGGTTGTCTGAGTCTCACAAATCCTAAACTGCTTAATGGCTCTGGCTGCATCCATTATACTGTTCTGTGTGTTTGTGTGTTTTCTCTCAGACATCTGTGTAGATAGCTTCTGAAATTTACAAAACCTTTGTAACTAATCCCATAGGTTGACCTGAGCAGGGGCAGTGTTTGTTGCTGCTAATTACACAGTGCAAACCTTTGGGAAATAGGCCCTTTGTTAATGATGAATTTGAGCAAGCAACTAAGCATTCCTGAATAATGCTGAGAATATTACTCGCCTAGGACTTTATGCCTGCAGATGCCCTCCTACCTGCCCTTTCTCCATAGATGGCTGCCCACTGTGCCCCATGTGCATATTAATTGCTGTCTGAGGAAGAGAAGTGAGGAGCTCTGTTTGGCAACAGGGTGGAACAAACAGCTCTGTGACAGGGTACATGTGAATTATTAGGTGTGACATAAGGAGTAATAGTTTTATCATGGTGATCTATATCTGTCAGCGTTTTTTGTTTTTTGTGTGTTTGTGTGTTTTTTGTTTGTTTGTTTTTCATCCGGCTTTATCCTTTCTATGCCTTGTAAACCTGCTCCTATATCACAGGGAATACCACTAAAAATGACCAGAAGTCTCACTGCTACCAATCAGTTATACTACCGCTAAAATCAGCCTCTTGACTGATAGCTTGCTAAAGTGAGTTTCAAATAAAAAGGGGGAACTCTCTTTAGAATAGGCATGTATTGGATTTAGATGTATTGATTTGCATAACTTAGCAAATAAAATACTATGTAGTTAAAGGTCTGGAGATATTTACTGTTACCTAACTTACCATTCATTTCTTGTGGCCTAGATTATTCATATGAGAACCATCCTGTAAAAAGGAGACTGTGCAGGTAGAAATTAGTCAAGCCACACCTTGAGAAACCTTTCACATGGTGGCTTGGTTATTATTATTAGGTCCACCCTAAAGAAAGTAGAATTGTGTGGAGAAATTAAAAAAATATGTATCATAACATGTAATACCAAAAACACCTGAAAAACAAAGGAATATATTAAAATATAATTCCCAGAGATTCTTTTGCAATTGCAGTTGCAATACAGAAAATTTTCTATGGTGTTTATTTTATTTATTTATTTATTTTTTAATTTTTTTAAAAAATATTTATTTATTTATTTTGACAGAGAGAGAGATACAGAGACAGAGAGAGAACTGAACTGGGGGAGCTCCCAGTTCAGCACATGGTTCTGCACGGGCCGGGGCCGGGATTCGATCCTCGGTCCCCAGCGCTGCAAAGTGAGCGCTTAACCCACTGAGCCATCCCGGCTTCCCCTATGGTGTTTATTAACACCATAGAAACCTCATTTAAAGAATGGCCTTTTCCTTTCTGCTCTTTTATAGTCACACATGAAATTTTTGGTCTACATTTGTACCTTTAAACATTCCAGAAAGGTAAGGGTTTCTCTAGATGTTACTCTATTGATCACTTAGTTCAAAAGATTAGGAATTATCTAATCTATTTTAAGAGAAGAGAAAGCCTTAAGGGTAGATAAACAAATATCTGTATTTTAATGCTCTTATTATTCTGTTTAATATCTTTTTTTAGATTTATTTTTACTGTTTTTGACAGAGAGAGAGAGAGACAGACAGACAGACAGAGAAGGGGAGGGCCCAAAACAGTCTCCATAGTTGCACATCATTGTTTTTTTCAAATAATTTCATTCCACAGGTGGGTGCAGGGCTGCACAGGGCAGGAACTGGGCTAGGGTCTCACCCCAGTGAGAACTGAACTGGGGGAACTCCCCAGTTCAGCATATGGATCCGCACGGGCCAGGGCTGGGATTCGATTCTTGGTCCCCGGCGCTGCAAAGTGAGAGCTCAACCCACTGAGCCATCCCAGCTTCCCTAATACTTTCTTGATATACATTGACCTGTTCGTTAAATTTTTCCTGAGATTCTTACCAAGGAGATCCTTCTCTTGGTAAGAGAGTACCACCCTTTTAAAACTGTGATGCATTGTGTTCCTTTTTGGGGGGTGCGGGGGGGGGGGGGAGAGTGGACACTAGGAAGTTCAGTTGGATTTTGTGTTAGTTGTCACACAGCCTCTCCTGTTCGTAGCCCAGGCCCAGTGGCTCTTAGCACGTAGTAATATAGTTAAGTAAACAGTCAGCAAATATATCTTGAAGTTGTTTTTCATTATAATTGACTTGTCATCCTCTTCATATTTGGCTGTTGTATTTTTAAGCTAAGATTAGGTCTGATGCTTATTTGTGACCACATCAAATTCTTTTGTAAACAGTCAGGATCTAATAAACGTGAAAGGACTATGCCTCTATTGTACACAGTAACAACATGGTTTGGATGTTGTGTGTGTGTAACTAAACATTTTCAAGACAGCTAAATGGATCTAGAATAAAAAAAAAATCCAGTCACATACAATTCTAGAAATTGGACTTGATAGAAAGGTAATGGAAGTATTCCCTCCATACCTACCCTGTTCCACTCTGATAGTCTCATTGAACTGGCTATTTTTACTTATTGTATAGTTAAACCAGAAGGGAGAAACAGCAGCAATAGAGGGGTCTGTTTTGAAGTTCCAAACAAGCCAGTTGATGGGTTTGTGTTTCAGTTGAAACAGCTCTGGATCCCTGCTTCATGAGGGAGTTATGTAAATATAGACTTGTAAAGGTTTACATATTTCCATTCTAAGCATTATGTACTCGAGTTTTGCTCTCAAGAGTGTAGTTCTTTATAAACTCTCAAGCTACCCTGGTATCTTCTAGCTCATGTTTTATTGATTTTCAAACTATACCATTTCAAACAGGTGCCATGCTGTGCAAAGCATAAACACAGTTTGAAATTCACTCTTGAAAAATATTTCGACATTAGACATTTTAAAGGGATCTGGAAAGTGTTGATATTAATTAACAACAACTTATTGCTCCAGAAACAGTTCAGCCTGGTATTTCAAGATTCTGAAGTTGTATAATCTCAGGTAAAACAATCCACTTTGGGGTACTATAAATGGGATGTTCTCATAAGAAATATGTAATAAGGTTGTAGATTCCTTAGACAAATCTACCTTCAGATGTTTAAGTCATATGCACGGTTATAGTGTTGTTGCTATAATCCATGAGCAGCCCTTAAAATTATTGCTGGTTTTTCAGGCCCTGCTCCCTTTTAGCAATGCAGCCGATTAAAATAACTGCTGAAGCATTAGAAAATATTGTGCATGGGGAAGCCGGGATGGCTCAGTGGGTTAAGCGCTCACTTTGCAGTGCTGGGGACCGAGGATCGAATCCCGGCCCCGGCCCTTGCGGAACCATATGCTGAACTGGGAGCTCCCCTAGTTCAGTTCTCTCTTTGTCTCTGTATCTCTCTCTCTCTCTGTCTCTGTCAAAATAAATAAATAAATAAAAATATATTTAAAAAAAAAAAGAAAATATTGTGCTACTGAAAGCCTTAAAATCTCTTGACATTTTTCTTCTAGGATCCTCACCGAATCCTTTGATAGGGACAGTAGTGACACTTTGTTACTCTTGAGTTTCCAGGAAAGTTTATATAAGCCACCATCCTCCACCAAAGCCCTGTATAGTATCCTGTGCTAAATTTTCATCAGGTATCACTGAGTACTACAAACCATCTGCCATTTCACACTTAGCCAGCTAAGTTCAGTGATACTGATAGCGGGGGAAGTGTGAAGTGCATGAAATGATTAGCTGCCTCACAAGAGTTGGGTGAGGTTGCACCAGTACCTATTTGAAAAGATCCTGTGTGTTAATTCACAAAGACAAGTTAATTATTAACATGTAATCCTGTATAACTTACACAGAGGAAAAAGGATTGTTTTTTTTTCACCATGCCACTGTGACACCTCTGTTCAACAGGGAACATGTTACAAATGCCACAGGTAGTAACTTGAGGATACATCCTTTAATAACTTATTAGCCTTCATTTCCTGGTCAGGTAAACGTTTTAGCCCAGAAGTTTATTTATTATGGTATACTTATACTCGTAGTATAGAAGCAGGAAATACCCTCAAATTGTACAATCACTGTCTTAACCGAGGGGCAGCATTCTTCTAAAAGACAGTGGTTTTATTGAAACTTCAAGCTCTTGAATTGTTGTAGCCATAATTTGTCCTTTCATTTAGAATGGCCTTGAATAGTCATGCATCTCCATTGTCTTTGTTTTTTATGGCTTCTCTTCTCCCTGCTGCTGCCAGGTGAGCCAGCATCATTCTAGAGCAGTTGCTTGGACTACCTACCTTCTGTTTTCAGAATGAGTGACTCTTGACCTGAAAATGATGGCCTAGTATCAGTAATTTTCATTCCAAAACAAATTTAATAAGATGGAAGCAATGTTTCCTTTAATAGCCAATATTTGATACCTTTAGACCTGGCATCTCTTTACAAAGATGGTGACCTAGAAATAGCTTCCCCAACATGGTGGAGCCATCCCAGGATGCTCGAGGTGGGAGAATTGCAGTTGCGCCATTTGTCATTGCCAGTGCAGAGATGCATGGTCGCATGATTACACCTCCCTATATTGTGTTAGTCATGCTTGGAGGAAAGCTCAACAAGGGTTTCTGATCCTCTGGGAAAGTTTTACATTCAAATTTGGAAATCAGAATATCTGAAATCCTAGAAAACTCTATTCTGGCTGCTCTGTTATGATGAATATTTCTTAAAATAGAAGACAATCTGTAAAATATTATTGATTCTGTGGCAAACTCTGAGAAGTGACAGAGAGATTCTTTGGCATAGAATGCAAACTTACATGCTACAGCAACCAGGCAGGTCCCAGAGTGAGAAAACCAGACCTGATGGGTGCACAGGGTGAGCTGAAAGGGATGGCTGTTGAAAGGGATGGCTGCTCACCCCTCCCGGCAGAATATTTCCATGGAAATGGACTGTGGAGCCAGTGATGTCAAACCTTCTAACTTTTCACAAGAAGGCAGGAATCTGTACTTTATATGAGATCTCTGGATTTCTAAATATTGGTTCAGATTACTCTGAAACACCATGCTGGCCAAAACTTACACATGTGGAGCTGAAATTGGTCCATAGGCCACCAGTTTACAATCTGTCTTTTGTGAAACTCTAATGCTAAGCCACGAGAGTGGTATATTAATTAACTCTGTGGATGTTAAAGTCAAATGAAAACATTGTTGTTAATGAATTAGAACACTGAACCAAAACATGTTCCGAAGCTGGAAGAGTGTGTCATGGTATGACATCCATCCCACACCAAATTACAGATAACTAAGATAAATGTATTTTCAGATTCCTTCAGCTTGGAGAATTGGATCTATCATAGCCACAGTTTCTGACTTTGGGCCGGTTCTGTCAGCTTCTCCAGTGAACTGTACATTGACATGAGACCCTCATAATAAACAGAAAAAATAGCCTGTGTATCATTGGTGAAGACACCTAGCTCAGCAGATGAATGCAATGAAGAATCAGTGGAATCTGTGAGAGGCTGGCTGCCCTGATTTTAGGGAATTCAAGAGTGATATCAAAAACAAAAACAAAACTTTAAAGACTCAAATTCTACTAACGTCAAAAAGAGCCAGCCTGCTACAAACCAGGCTGGGAATGCAGCATTGGGCTTTCTTGAGCCAAGATTTGAGTTTAGAGTGTACATTCCAGAGGCAAAGTTTCAAAGTGTCAGCTGTACAAAGGCTACAACTTCAAACACAGTGTGTCCCTGAGCTCCATCAGTAACATCTTAGAGGAGGGCAGAGTTGTTTGCAGAAAAATAGTGGTCAGGGTCCCTGGCATGTGAGTGAGCAGCCCCCGGGGGGTAATGCAGAGGTGAATGAAGAGTTCAGGCAGGTGGGGGTGGGAATGGAGGGGGCTCCATTTACAGTGTTGAGATTCCTGCATGGGCTAAGAATATCAAAGGTTTGTTCAAATATCCTTGAGCCTTTTCATCGGTTTGACATTTGCATCCCTTGGTCCTACCAGCTTTATTTCAGTGGTGAGTATGCTCCGGATGACTGAGCTGGCTCACATTACTGATTGCTATCTGTTTGTCATTCTAGCCCTCTCACCTCCCACATGAGTTGTACCTTTTTGGTGCAATAAGCTCCCAGGGCTAGACTGGCTTGATCTCTGTGCCGCATATGTCTCTAATTAACTTGATTGAGACAGGTCCATGGGATCCTGTTGCACGGACTGACAAGTACCCCTGTCCTGGGAGGCACTATCCTGTCACCTGATGCATGCTTCTTGCTAATGTCCTTTGGGCAAAGTTTATTAAGGACTAAAGTCTTCAAGTGCTCATGCTTTTAATAGAAAAGCTGTGGAGTGATGGTTGCTAATGAGCAACCAGGAATGTAAAAACTATCTCAAGTTCTCCTTTAGGTTCTGAGAAAAAAAAAAAAGTCTCAAGAGATCTTTACTAACTGGATGTTTTAACATCTACAACATTACAGTTTTTATTATTACTAGTACTATTAACATTACTATTTGTAGTAGTTGAAAGAAAGATGGTCTTAATTCATTGCAAGTATAGACCCTTAAATTACTGTACTGTGATTAAAACAAGTGTTTGAAGTACTGGTTTGACTATTTCTGAGATCTGTAAAATGTCCAGTTACTATACGTTAAACTAGCTCCAACCACTGTAAAGACTGGGTTTATTTTCTTCCTTCCTTCCTTCCTTCCTTCCTCCCTCCCTCTCTCTCTTTCTTTCTTTTGAGAGAGAGAGAGAGAGAGAGAGAGAGAGAGAGAGAGAGAGAGAGAGAGAGAGAGAGAGAGAGAGAGAATGGAGAAGAGTCTGGAGCAGGCTCCATAGGTGCACTTCATTAGTTGTGATATGGTTTAATTCCACGTAAGTGAATGTGGGATTGTACAGGACGGGAATTGAACCTAGGGCCTCCTGCATGGGAGGTGAGAACCTTTGCTGCTGAGCCATCCCTGTGGTCACCAGTTGCACCATGGTTCAGCATGTGGATTTGCACAGGTTGGGTCCAGGAATTGAACCCTGGACCTCAAGATTGTGAGGTAAGCGCTCACCCGCTGAGATATCCTGGTATCCCAAGATTGAATTTTTATTTCCCTCAGTATCAACATTTGTTTTGGAATAATCAGTCATTCAGTTACATTTCATATTTTGCATGTGTGGGTTTTATGCATGTGTGCATGTCTTTTCTATGAATAGCTATAGCTTTTCCTATAATTTTTAGAACTTTTATATTACCAGTCCAGAGTTAAGGCTTTTTATTTTGACTCTGAAAGGATATCTTACAGCAGTTATTTCTAAAATATCCTGACACAGAAGTCACTTGTTAAATGTTGAAAGAAACAGTAGAGCAATTTTAACTACATATGAGTACTACTGTATGTATAATATTGACTTTATTTTCCCCTGTAGATGTAATGCCCAGCAGTGAGGGAGTTTACTGAATTTGTGAATTTTAAATTGTTTTCATTGGTTACTATTTACATATGAACCAGTCACCACATACATCCTTTTGGTGCTTTATGGGTAGAAGGCATACTGTCATTAATCATTACAACCTATGACCCAGCATTGCTTTGTGACATTGCCTTACCTTGCCCACAATTTGCAAGTGGAATAACCAATTGGAAGTAGTTCATTATCAGTTATCCAGGCTGCATTATAAAATCAGAGAATTGATATTTCTATGCTCAACTGACTAGCTGAATTTATAGATCATGTACCTCAAAATAAAGTATAAAGAGGAGATGGAGACATGGGTTTTGCCAATGTGAAGGAATATAAAATATTGAGATCGTGCTCCAGATTTAAAAAAAGATAATCTCTATAAATAATACATGCTTCAGATATAATCATGTGCGCAGTCCCGTGGAATCTCAGAAAAGGAATAGTTCTTTGTGGGCTTAGGAGGTGGTGGAAACTTTAGAGAGCAAGTTAACCATTGGGGAAAATAAAAAACACCCAGTGTAGGCACGAGGGAATTGTAGACAATGAGAGAATCAATGGAGGCCAGAAGATGGGAGTTCACAGGGCAGGTGAGAAGACCAGGTTAACGGGAGTCCTGGAATTAAGGTTGGATAGGTTCAGTGGGGCCAAAACATGGAGGATGTGAAGGACGAAGCATGAGTTAGCTTTGCTCATACAGAACAAGGAGGCATTTGGATTTTTCACCTGGGAAGGTCTGATGAATTGGGAAAGGAGAAAGGAAGGGAACAAGAGAGAGCAACTAGGTGATGAAGATGCTAATCCAGCCATGTAACATAGGCCTGTATGATCCTCTGGTATTGGAATCGTTTCTAATAGCTCTGAGCAGATAGTGAAGAAAGAAATCATCAGAATTAGTTAACAGATGGGGGTTTATGTTGAAGAGACAAAAAGATCTTCTGATTTCTTTTTATCATTATTGTGGATGTCCATCAGAGAGCAGGAAATAGAGAAATGAAATTTCAAAGAAATTCATTTTATCCATTATTAGCAATGTTAATCTTTGATGAATGAAAAGGGAGAAGGAGTTATGGATTGTTGAAGGACTGCTAAAATTGAGGGTTGATAAGGAATTGAGACATATTTTAAAGTTCCATCTTTGCATCATTAGGAGAAAACATTAGCAATTGACTGATTATACCAAATTCTCTGTTTAGTCCTCCAATTTTAATCAAATAAGACTAAGATAGGCATTAATGGTTAGTCTGTTATTACATCATTCTCTCTTCCAGCCCCAATGCTGACATACATATGGTAAGTGGAGATTAGTCATTTCCTGGGATACACTTCATCATTCTTAGAAGCCATACAATGAAGATCGGCTGTCATTTGCTTTTGGTTCAGCTTGGAGGCTTAAAACAGCATCTCTGGCTATTTAGATAAGCCTTTCAGGACAGTATGGCAGCCTCAGAAGCTGTAAGTTAGTGGTCCCAGCCCACCCCTCCCCCCTTCCGATTTTTCAGGAGCAAAAGCAGATAGCCAGGTAGTGCCTGCATTGGCAGTGATGGGTTATCCATCCAGGGTAGGAGAGGCTCCTCCAACTGTGGGCGTGCTTCTAACTTTCAGAGCCCCTCCTAACGAATTTTAGACTGAGAATCTCATTCTCCTACAACTGTCACTTGAGAATCAGAGTAATTATTTCCTATAGCCCTTTGTGGAATACGGTTATAATTGCATTACTGTTAACGGTGTTCGTATTAACACTTAATTGTTAATGTCCTCCTAATTTGGAGAAAATCATCACCTCTTCATATTTCACAGCCAGAAATAGTTGTTAAAACTCAAAGAGGATCATTTGAAATTTCCAAATGGAGAAACGAGAAAAGATGCCAAAATCCAGAGGCAATGACATCTAGTTCTGGTGTTTGTCTGTTTGTTTAGTTTTAAGGTATTGTACATTTGCTTCATTTTGAAGTTATACCAGACTGCACAGTTAATCACTGGAAAGTAACAGAGATTCCTGTGTGGCATGGAAGTGGCTCTGGGGTTCATGATAGAAAAAGGGCAGGCACTTTTCTCTGATAGCTGACATCCTGTTTGAGTGTTGAAAGACACATTAACAAGAAAAGAAAGCTGCCACTGTGGCAAGGTCAGCCAGACGGTGGTGGGCTATAGGCCTTGACTTTCAGATGACTGTTAACTTCTTCTTTTACAATATACTGAACTGCCTGTTGTTCACAATAAAGTGAGTCCTTGGCTTAGCTCCGCAGCAAGAAACTGAAATAGTTTGAGAAGTCTTGCTCCAGGCTTGAAAAAAATTTTTTTTGAGAGAAACCGGAAATACCAGAATTATGTCTGTCTTTGAATTTGTTAAGGGAAATATTGTTTGGGGACATTTGAGGATCTATTTCCATTTAAATGGAGGATGGACACCTCAGTGACACTGATTTAAAGGTTTATTTTTATTGTTTTTGACAGAGAGAGAAAGACAGAGACAGACAGAGCGAAGGGGGAGGGCCCAGAACAGTCTCCATAGTTGCACATCATTTGTTTTTCTACATAGTTTCATTCCACAGGTGGGCGGGGCTGCACAGGGCAGGAACTGGGCCAGGGTCTTAGCTGGTTCTCACCGAACTGGGAGCACTCCCCAGTTCAGCATATGGGTTCGCACAGGCCGGGGCCAGGATTTGATCCTCAGTCTCCGGGGCTACAAAGTGAGCGCTTAACCCACTGAGCCATCCCAGCTTCCCCAGAACTTTTTTAGAGACTGGAAAGATGAATAACGGGCTTCCTGGATGTCCCACCTATGCAGTCTCATGGGTGTGGCTCCCAATTTCATATTACAGTATGCACTGTTGTTTTGAAACTTACTAATTTTTGAACAAGGGGTTCCACATTTTAATTTTGCACTGGACCCTGCAAATTTTGTAGTTGGTCTTGCTGAGCACTCCATGGTAATTGGAGCAGAATGTGGTTTAAATTTCACCCAGTGTACTAGAAACCAGATTCTCCTCAACCATCCATAAGTAATTAAATTCTGCACTTTTACCAATGCACAAACGGGTTTGACAACATTGCGGGCTTGTTCTTTTGAAAATATGTCATTTAGTTAAGCAGCTGTACTTCCTTAATGCTTACATGATCCCAAATAACCCGTTTGACCTAATTTTTTTTTTTTTTTTTAACTTTTCAACTGGGTGTTTCTATATCCAATGGGGGCAGGCTATGGATTCATACTGAAATATGCAGGATTAATTAATGAGTTTAATTTTATCAGTTTTAATGTATATGTCAACCAAAAGAAGGGTTAAAGCTGGTGGAATACCAAAAATGGTGCCGTTTTAACACTTGCAGCCTGGGGCACATTCCTTAATTTCTAAGGGTATGGTTGTTCAGACCTGGAAGATTTCAAAAGCACCTTCTAAGGAAGGTCACCTGGTCTGGTACAGTGCAGATGGACCTTTAATGGCTGATTCCAGCTGGCAGGGGCTTGCTTTCTTATCTGACAAGTGAGGAACTACTCCCTTTTATTTTGCTCTGTGACTCATTAGCTTTATTTCTCGTAAACACCCTTCCCTTCCAAGTACAATTAAAAAAGTTCTGTCATTAAAAGCAATTTTGTTTTCCCTGCCTAAGGGAGACCATTTTCAGCAAAATATGTGCATTTTGACAATGTGAGTCTTGCCTATTTTAAAGCTCTAAGTATAATTTCTTTTTTATTGGGTGCTAAGCTTTCTCTCTGACAAAACAAGACAGTCAAGATTTCTTCCCTTTCAGAAAAAAATTGTGATTTCACATTTCTCTACACATGTTTTAAAGCACATTTTACATAACGCTACTTTAAAAAAAGAAAGCTATATGGCTTTGTGTGTTATCATTGCTACAAGGATGTCAGTTGTGTTGAGCATTAAATGAAGCGTAAATAGGTCATGAAAAGAGAACAAAATGCTGTGTTGCATTTGAAAGTTTGAATTTAAATGATTCATACTGGTAACTATTTTGATTATGAATTTACCGTTAAAATAAAAAAATTAAAAAAAGAAAAAAAGAAAAAGAAAACAACCCAAAGCCTGATTTTGATGTTACCATGTATGCATACATATGTTTGTTAGCAACTATTTGTGCTCTGCTGTGCAAGGAAAAGACCTTGGGCAGTGTGCCACAGATCTCATTCCTGCATCTGCTTGGGAAAGAGCCTGATAGCATTTCTATGCCCTACCTCTAGATCTGCTGCCATGAGCACTCAGAGCTGACTTTTCCTACTGTTTCTCACTCTTAGATTTAACTTCTGGGTCATTAAAGCCAAAAGGTAACACTGCCTTATGAACAGGCTATGTATGAGACAGGGTTTCTCAAACTTTGGTCTTCCATGTGCCACTTTCAAAATTTTTGCTACATGCATATGCCAGAATTTACTTAATGATTTTAAAATTATAGACCTCAATATGTTTTACCTAATATTTTTTCATGGAAACTTTATATCTTTCTAAACATTCTTTGCACTGAATACTACCACTTGCCATAAGTTAGCAAACAAGGCTCTGTTTCTGAAGCCTACTCTCTTACTCAGCACCATGCTGAGATTTGTTCCTTGACTACTTGAAAGAGGGTTCCTAAAGGAATAATTTTATCATTCTGTGATTCAGTGTTTGTTAATACTGTATCCACTATTACCTGTAATTCTCCCAATACTGCTAAAAGTCTAGAATCATTCAGTCTGAAAATACTGCCTTAACTGATGAGATTTGATAGATGCTGAGACAACTTGTCATGTTGTCTCAATTCCACCATTATAATCATTTCCTTAGACTTATATTTCGATTTTGTTCAGTAATTACCTATTTAAATGTAAATCACTATGTAACCTCTTAGTAGTCTTCTAAAGATTGGTTTTCCTTATTGAGATCAAGCTTCCCCTAAAGGACACAAGCTAGAGATTTGGACTGTGGAGGAATGAAAGAAAGACTTCAGACAATCATACACTCTTTGCAATTAACTTAGGGTTGTAGTTCTTTTTTAGGCATTTTGATAGAACAGTCTCTCTTCTGTTTCCCCGACTTTGCTGTCACACTTTGTACAACACTGGGCTCAAATGCCAATACCTCTTTACCCTGTCCTGGTGTCCCACTCCAAATGTTGAAGGCTTTGTGCATCTTGCTTACAGAACTAACCACACTAATTGACATTGTAGCTAGTAGTGAGCTTGCCTTATCTCCAAGTGAGCAGTGCGTGAACAGGAGACCTGACTTCATTGATGGTGATAGAAAGTAAGAAAGATGAGTGTCACAAAATTTCTCTAAACTAATTTTGCAAGAATATGTCTCATGCAACACAGCTGGGAAGGGTAGTGTTCTGTTCACCCAGATTTGGCCCAGTGGCAGCAGCTGTGTTCCTGTGTACATGATTCATCAAAACAGGCAGATACAGACTTTCTGAGGTGTGGGAGTGGGGAAAGGAATTGGGGATAGAGTATTCATTTCTATCATTTCAGCTTTCATGCCCAGTTCCAGTGGAGCTATCTTTCTCTAAGCCTAGCTGACTAGCTAAAATATATGCACATGGAAGATAAAGTATTATCTCTGCAAAGCATAGCAGTAACTCAATGTTTAATACCTGCACCTTGGACATAGACAATGGCTTAGCACGATTTATGAGCTGTTTATTGTCTCTGAATCCACAGTGCAACTTTGGTACCATAGCGAAGTATTGGCAGTGCAAGGAAGGGTGAACTGCTTTAGCAATGGGATGCATCTCTCAGTAACTCAGGCACCATCTTAGGAATCATGATATCATGAAAAGTGCTTTGGGGTCAGAAAGACCTGGAGGTCAAATCCTAGTCCTACACTTAGAAACCGGGTGGGTTGAAGCAAGTTAGTCAGCCTTTTGTTGCTCCAGACTTCATCATGTAAGCTGGAGATGATAATGAGGTGATGGTTGTTATTTCACCTGTTGCTGGGTAAACCGGGATGATTGCAGGGCTCATCTGACATCAGTAATCATGAAACCTAAGTCACTCCCCTTTTCCTTATTTTTTTGTGAGGATCTCAGGCTCTGTCTTTCTTGGATCCTGTGTGTATCTCTGGGAGTACCCCCACTCGCATTTAAATGTAAGAGACCATGACAATATATTTAAAATGTGGGAACATTTCTACGAACCAATTACAATAGCCAGAGATGGAGAGGAGAGTATTACTTGGTTATTACATTTCTTATGCTGCTATGATTGATGTGCTAGAGACTAAAACCTCGTAATCATTTCAGTACCTATTTATTTGATTTTCAATTGTGTTGGATTTAAGTTCTCACACACTAATTGCCACAGCATCATGAATACCACCCTGGACTCCCTGTTGTATTGGCTCACACTATGACACAAATCCATATTTTTTTGTGATGTCCTTGGAGTAAAGTAGAACCTTGGTGTTCTGCCCTATTAGGAGTGATCCATGATGCGTTTTTAGGATTCTCTTGGCCATATTAATTCTTCTAGTGTTCCATATAAGTTGTGATAGAACAAGATCTAGGGAACAAAGAAATTGCATTGGTCAGCCATTTTCTTTAGAGGCTTAACTATTGATGGTCACTCTCTGTAGGTATGTAAGAAAAGATAGCCTTGGGAGGGACTTGGAAAGAAATGAAGGTGAAGTGTGGCATATTAAAAGTCATAATTTGGGTCACATTTGAAAATAAGAAACGGTGCTGTCGCTGTTGGTAGCCATTGGCCTAAGGAAAAGCAATGGTTCAGAAATTTCCCTTGAATTGTTTTTCTTTAAAATAATCTCACAGAGAATGGAAAGTTTGGGTCACAGGTGTAAGCCCTTAGGCCCTGCTTCCTCAGTGAGCTCAATACTGATCTCAAGGACAAAAAAAAGAGAGAGAGAGAGAGAGAGAGAGAGAGAGAAAGAGAAAAGAAGTTTTGCATTAAAAACAGGTTTGCCTCTCCAGGCAAAGGAATGGCAGTGAACACAGTCTGTTAGGAACCTGGAGTCAGGAGAGAGACTTGGAAATAGTGGCTAAGGATTTGAGGTGTTTATTTTCCCTTTCTCCTCTTTCCTGGCATGATGAATTTTACTCATGGATTTGGTCTTGCTTCAGAGTTCTTTCTTTGTGATAAGTGAAGTTTAGCTACTTGGGGACTGGTAGTTAATTTGAGCTTATGGGCAACTCCCATCTTGCCTGGGATTCTATTTGTAACATTCTGCTCCGTGGGTTTCACTAAACTGTCAGGAAAGCAGAGGGCTGAGTTATTAGAGTTCATGGTAGGAAGCTCAGGCAGGAAATGAAACCGTTCACCACCCCAGAGTACCGTAAGGTGTTGTAGCTGGAAAGGAGAATGCCTGCACCCTGGCTCCTCTGTGACGCTTTGTTTCTCTGGAAAATTAAGTGCACAGTTCCTCCCCTTTGTGCCCTAGGGATGTGCAGACAATAGATTTGGAAGCAGCATCGCTTTCACGTTTGGCCCCTGCCTTGCTAGTGCAGTCTTGCTCTGGTAGTCGGGCCTGGGCCACACACTTTCATCCTCAGCAGGAGGCATCCCAGGGCCTGAGTTGGGACAGGGGGTGATGGTGAGTGTAGGGATGAGCTGAGACATGCAGTTCTGGGGGACAGTAAAGTGGATCAAGCTTGTGTGGGCTCTAGAATTGAAGCCAGTCCAGTCTCCAAGGTTAGGGGACCAGGGGCCGGGTATGCCTAACTTATTACCCTGCCTCCCATTTAAACCTCACGAAGTTCCTTTTTATCCCCTCTGTAATCATTGCTTCTGGCTCAGAGATTGATATTACAACTTTCTTAAAGCCCTCCTGAGCTCTGAAATTCTTAATGTTTTCAACCCACTTGCCTGCTTCTCTTCTACAGAGTAAAGCTTGACCTAATAGGAGGTAGGTGATGCTACATGGGACCACTCATGACTAGGTGCTTCGATACAGCTAGATAGGTGTGACATTATGCCTTGGAAGTCAAAGTTATTAACTTCAGATCATCCTCACAGGAAATTAAAGTGCATAGATTTTACGGAAAGAGGAAATGGAAGCATATAAAAGAATATAGAAAAAATCGTAAAGAATGTTAAATTGATTACAAGAAATTTCTTATAGATAGAGCTTCCCAAATCAATTCAAGCAGTAGTTTTACTTTTTGTTTGTTTGATTTTGTACCTGAGTACTCTATTAATTTAATAATCAGAATTTTCCTAAGCCAGAGGGAGATTTTTGTTTGCTCCCTAACAAAGTTTAGGTCAGTTGTTTTTACTCAGTGTCCAGAATCTTTTCACTGAAGCTCAGTGCTTTATAAATTACACACACAGGTATGTGCATGCATGTGTATGTGTGTCACAAGTATTTTGTTGAGAAAATCCTGGAAGATAGTCATGAAAATACTTAGGTGTGGTAGCTTAGCTTTTTAATTCTAATTGTTTTTGTGATTATAAAATAAATGCATTCTTGAAGAAAATTATATATATATTTTTACAGTGCACTGATGAAAATAAACTTTATTCATAATACTACCATGTAAACATGACCAAAATGACTGTATATATTATACTATAATCTGCCTTTTCATTTAGTGATATGTGACAGTTGTTTATTTTACTAGAGAAATGACTAAACTAAACTTTCTCAAAATATGTTGGGAATGACTGTGGTTATATTTTCAGCAAAATAAAAAGTATGCCACTTTAGAATTAAAGAGTGTAGAACTGGAGTCCATGCCTCCCGCTTAGTTCCCTCCCCCATCTTCATGGATAAGGAAACTGAGCCCTGGAGAGTGTATGCCACATTTAAGGTCACACTAGAAGTTGGTGACAAACTGGGGACTGGAACTCAGATCTCCTGCAGCACAGCCAGCTGTGTTTTCTCTTCAGTACAAATCCTTGTATCATATTTTCCTGTCCTTGTGTGAATAAACTTCAGGTTCATGAAACTTTCAAATCTTTGCACACACACACACACAAAAGGTATGAACCATCCATACCATGGATTTGGGAGTAGAGGGAAGAAGAAGGAACTGAACTTGGTTTAGCTAAAACTGGGGGGTGGGTTGCCTGTTGGGCAGGTGACATCGCTTCTCAGTGGTAGGAAGCAGGCATTCTGGGTAGTAATATCTGTCACAGCGAGACAGAGTTTATACTTTGCCAGGTGTTTTCATCTCTCTTGTTTTCAGGTCATTGCAAATATTGGACTAGTGACTTAAATTCTGGGACTCAAGAAAATATTAGCTATGTGTGAAGTTTGAGGTGTAGCTCATAGCGGGCACTTGGGGCCATTTACTGTGGGGCTTTCTGCATTGTGGGTGTTTATTGTGGAGCAAGTTACTATTTGAAATGGTGACATCAGTTCCTCAATATAGCATTTGTTCCATTTGCTCACTTGACTTCTCAACATTAAATAAATATCTCAATCCAGAATCTGTTTCTGTAAACAAAAGATGTCCTCTTTATTTTCTTTTATTCCCATCTCTTTCGTTTCCCTCTTTTTCCCTCTCCACAAACCCTCTCCTACGCACTCCATGCTCCTTAGCTCACCTGAATTCTCTTAGCTCTTCATTCTTTGCTGTGAAGATGCCAAGTGCCTGCATTTTAGGCCTATGGAGTTTCAGAATGTGTACCGGTATGTGTGGCTCAGGATCTCCACAGAGATCCCAGAGCCTACCCGCACATTCTGAAAGAACATTCTGAAGAGTTGGAGGAACTAATTGATCAACAGCTTGCTCTGTGCAAGGCACATTGGAATTTAGTGAACGTGTAGCCTGAAGCAGAAAGTGCCTAACTGTTTTTAAGGCCCTTTGAAAATTCGTACAAGTACGAATGAGAACTTCAGAACTCAGTTAAACTGTCTTTGATTCCAAAGATATCCCTAGGGCCGGTGAATAAATTACAAATGCTTTTTTTTTTACTTAATGTCTATATTAAATAATTGATTTTATATGAGCCAATGTGACTAAATAGGTTAATCAGGTTATTGCTGGATTTGCTTAATTTTACCCACTTAATAAAAAATGCCTGTTTAAAATGTTAGTTCTAGGATTCTTTATTATTGTATAAAATTAAACACTTTTGACCTATTGAAGCAGTGCTGCATCTATAAGCCATTCCAGGTCTGTTTAGTTGAGTGATGTTTCACTTTCTCCCCTGTGCTCTCTTGCCTACATTGCAACTTGTAGAAAGGGTCTTTTTCTCTGTATTTATTATCTGCGGCACAGGACCTCTCTTCAGGGGTTCATTGCCTGGATTCACACAGTTGCTATTTGGGGCTTGAACTCAGTGACTTACTGAGTGGTACCTTTGTACCCTTAAAGAATTCTATTGAATAGCTTTTTCTCTACTAGGCAAGTTCAATCTCTACATCTGCATACTTTGTCCTTCATCTGCAAATTGCACAGAAGGACATGTTATGATTATGGCTATCTTAACCCATGCTTTTATTTTCAATCTCTCTTCAGAATATCTTAAGTTTCCCTGTACTATCTTTCCTTTATTTTTCAATTTCAAGGTCTCTTAGAATCTAGGAATTGGAAGAAATCATAGGAGTCAAGTAGTCTGGTTCCCATTTCTTTCATTTAAATGGGCAGGTGGTCAGAATACGCAGTTGTCTGCTCTGAAAACACAAAGGCATGTGTAGCAAATTTCATTGATAGTGGACTGTTGTGCCTGAGGTGGTTAGTGTTCCCCTTTGCATTGGACACCTATGTCCACCATATTTGCATGACAAATGTGGAATGAATGCAGGGTGTCCTTTTGTTTTTCTCACTGAATATTCTGGGGTATTTCTAAAGGGAAGGGTTAGGGAGAAGCTCATTTTCTTCTGTTTTAATGACTTAGCTATATATTTCTTTCACAATCATAGACACCCCTATGAAGACACAGCTTTCCTTAGGGAATTTGAAATTGATTAGCATCTCTGATGAGCCTTCAAGTATCATGGTAATGTTGGTATCATTTTCTCCTCTTTCTCCTCCTTTTTCTTTTTTAGTTAAGAGAGATGAAATAGGTCAGATCTATGCCAGTTTCAGCTTTTTCCAACTTAAATTACAAAGGCTCTGAGTTAGCTCAATTTTTTATTTTTTTCCCCCAAAATGTAAAGAAACATCTGATACCTTCTCTTAAGAACGAAGCTTTACCCAGTCAAGTTTTCGATAAATCAGTTACACTGATATGCTTGCTGTGTGACAGACTGCAACTGAGCCTCATTATTCATACATGTCTGTGTGATGTTACTGAATCAATTTGTGCTGTATCCATTTTGCACTCATGGATAGTTCACGGTCCCTTATGAGCAGAAATAGTCAGCAGGCAATAATAGAAGACACGGAGCACAAATGGATGGGGCCCATAATCCTTTGCTCCATGGTGCTAGGTCCATTTTTAAAATTCATTTTTAGTAGGTTCTTTTTTTAAGCCTAGTCTTATCAGTATGAGGATGGCACCAGTAAAATAAAAAAGCAGATACTTTCCAAACCTCGTTCTGCTTTTATTCTAACACAGATTGTTGGAGGACAGAAAGAGTGTCTGTCTCTTCTGATGAGCAGAACAGATCATTCCTGCATGCAGTTCCTTTATTGGCTCTAAAAATCATCTGTGTGGCACAGTAGCCTTTCTTGACTCAAAAGACAGCATGAAACCACAAAAGCCAAAACCGCACAAAAAAATGTGACCTTTGCAATGGCTAACCAGTTTCTAAGGACAAGTGTGTGAGTTACTCAAAGCAGAGTAGAAAAAAGAATATGAAATAGCATGACACCACCTGTAGCCGTTGATGTCAGGCAGGGTCTGGTGTCTGCTGGCAGCTAGAGACAGAGCTGTGGCCATTAAAACTGACCCCAGTGAAACATCCTGCAGGGCCTGTTGTCCAGCCAGTGTCACCACAGGTGAGATGCAAGGTGTGGTCCCACTGAGAAAGTCTGTAAACTCGCCCATCACACCCGAAGCTTAGAACTTTCTTCTGTCTGTGCCATTGCTTGACAACTCATTTCTGACCACTCTCCTTCTATATGTGCACATTCAGGGTCTTCAGCTCTTGCACTCACAGAACTCCAGGAGATAATTTTTGCAACATTGTCCTGGAACTCAGGAATTCACTCTACTCTGAGCTGTCATTAAAATTGGTGATCTTACCAAGTGAGTCTCAACTTCCCTGCCTGTCAGTTACTCAGCTTTAAAACATGGGCATAGGATGAATGATTCCCAAGTCTCGCTTCACTTTAACCTTCTACAGTCGACTCTCAGTTAACTGGCACCCATGCTGGGTTAATGTAGTATTGTTTTGATTTTTTGCCGGTTGCTCGAGAGTACCAGTTGTTTGAGTTCCAGTTAGTGGAGAGTCTACTGTATTTGTTTGTATTAATAGTTATAGACTTTTGTTATTTCCTGGGGCATTTCATTTTTGTGTGTCTTGGGCATTTAAAAGTGTGTTCCAATTGACATTCAAGATCCTAAAATAAAACTGTTAATTTAAAAAAGTAAATTAAAGAAAAAGAAGAAATGTTCCTGAGGTCAAAGAACAAAGAATTGTTTGATGAGTATTCACAAAAAAGTACCGGTATATTTTATTGTAAAGTTAAAAATCAAGCCTTATGCCTAAAGAATACAGAGATTTAACACCTTCCCCCCACCCCCAAATAACAAAGATGTAGAATACATTTATTAAAATATCAGTAATATCATGAAATTTCAAAAGGAAGATTAAAATTATTTCCCCCCCCCCCCTCCTAATGGTACATGTAACAGAGAAGCAATAAAAAATACTTCCTAAACAGCTCATTCTTCCATAGAGAAACTTGGTCCCTTTAAAAAATATTTTAAATCAGACTGGGGGGTAGAAAGGAATCTGGTGCTTAGTTTGTTTCCCTTAATGATTTCAGCAAATGATTCATGGTATTCTCCTACACAAAGATTTTCCAGCATCACAAAACTGCTATAACACAGTACTTGTTTATAACCATTGTAGTGCATTGTCTTACTGCTTCCAAACAGGCTCAAGTAGTCCATGTTCTCTGTATCCCATTTGTCAACTTTATACCTTGTCGCTCATGCTGTCTAGCCTAATTAGAATGTCTCTGCTAAGCCGAGATAACTCTTATTCAAACTTTGACTCTAGGAAGAATTTTATCTCCAGGGATATATTTGGAATCCCATCTTTAGATCTCAATATTGTGTATGTGTCTATACCCTAACTAGGCTGAATTCTGTGAGCACAGGAGTAGTATGTCATTCAGACTAGTACTCCATGTCCAACTTGATGCCTAGCACATAGGTAAAGCTTAGTGAATGCTATCGAATGACTGCTTGAAGACGTACTGCATAACTATTCTAATGATAATAATTATTAAAATGTAAAGAGGTGAGGGAAAACAATTCATTAAAAGTAATATCTTACTTTCATTTAACTCTAAGCTGCCTGTAGCCAAGCCCAGCAATAAATGTAATGTGATCAAAATGTAACAGAAATTAGCATGGCATTGGGAAGGAGAAAAAGAGGGGGATTTGAGTCCTGGCTGTACTGTTTACTAGTGACTGCGGGCAAATTCTAGAATCTCTCATCTCATTTATTTCATCTACAAAATGAGAATACCAACACCTACTTTACAGAGTTGTTCTAAGTCGTAATGAATTGACATATGTGAAATGAATGTAATTGCTGGTCAAGAGTGAGGTAATTCAGAAGGTCACTGTTTTTTGGTTCTTTTCTTATTAGTAGACTTTACTTTTTAGAGCAGTTTTAGGTTTATGGAAATTGAGCAGATAATACATAGAGTTCCCATGAACCCTTTCTTCTCCTGCTCACAGTTTCAACTTATTCAGTGTTTTTTTAAAGTTACCTAGGTAAATTATTTAATTTATATAGTAAACATATAATTAATAGTGTCAGAGCCAAGTAAGTGCCTTTATCCAAAGACTATTCAGTCATTTTCTTTCACTTCTGTGTAGTGCTGTATGTCTTAAGTGGCAAATGACCTTTCTTTTGGAAAAGAGAACTTTAGACCATAACAGGCCAACAATAAAAGTTAAGCAGGAGGAGTCATGAAAATATTGAATTTAGAATTTACACACTTTAAGGCTGTTAAAAAAAGGTGGGGTGTTCAAGTAGAATTAAGTCAGTCACTGAGACTCTTGTAGGTCTACTGGAGGGCCTGCAGCTGATTCTGTGCAAAGAGGAGAGACATGCGGAGCAACTGAGCTGCCAAGATGGGACTCCCCAATGGGAAAACCAGAGTGAATGTGAAGGGAAACAATGCACTGGGCCAAGCCACCGCACAAAGAATCAACATGGACATGCAAGGTCATGCAGATTCTTGGGAAGCTTTGTGAACATATGAGGGCTGTCCGGAAAAGAAATCAAGCCATATATGTCTGTTTTTTATATGACATGGCTGGATACTTTCCAGACAGACCTGTATAAGTAGCATTTGATCTGAAAGGAAATACATTTGAAAACCGCAGCGTTCTTGCAGGGCCATCTTGAACAAGGGGAAAGCTAGAATATCCAGGGAGTGCATTTGGACAGGAGGTGAGCAGTGAAGGAAGCCAGAGCGGACATGGGTCAGCCCCCACCTGAAGCAGCAGTGAGGCCAGATTGATGTGCTGGGACAAGCACAGTTTGTTCAAACAACAGACAAATACCTCAACCACTGGCATGGTTGCAGTAGCGCTTGCCTTCAGAACATCTTCTCTTAAAATGGAATGTTTTTCAGCTCTCTAGAGGCTTAACAAGATCTGAAAAGATTTTGCTTCTGTTTGCTGGCTGCTACACATGCCACTTTTTACACGTTTACCTAGATGGAAAGCACTGCAACCTGCTGCTTTGCATGTTCGAACAAGCCTGCTTGGATGGATGACAGTGCAGGAACAGCTGCTTTCTCCAAGAGCTGGTTTGCACTGCCCTGACGTTACCTAAACTATCATTACTCACTTTTTCTTTTCTGTTTCCTTCAATGCTTAAGCAAGTTGTAGCATGCTGGAAATGAGATACTTGTACATGGGAAATATCCTAGAGCACTGGGATAAAAAATATGCTAGCTTAGGTTAAATGAACTTGAGATTGATATACACAGACACCTCATTTAGGAGCTGACGCAATACCACCCCAGAGCTCTTCATTAAGCCCTCTCTGAGTGGAATATGGATCTGTAGCCATTTACTGGGTCCCTAATGCTTTTTCAACTAAGGGTGCTAAGTTAAAGGGACAGTTAAAATCTCTAGTTTGTATTATACCTATCAAAGCTAGAAGTGTATTAATCAAACAATCATAGAGTATGTAGAATCTCCAGTTGGTGGATGGCATTTCTCTGCAGGAAGTACTCAAAATCAGAAGTTTAGCTGTGCCCAATCAGGGCATCTATGCATTAAAGTTGTTCTGAACATATGCTAATGTGAACTGGACCAAAGTGTTAGTTTTACAGATCATTACAAGGCTTGTGAAAAAGAATAATTCACACTGAGTCAAGTGGAGAGAATTATCCATTACAAGATTGGAATGATGAGCTTTAATAGCAAAAAAAAACCCCAGACATTTTGGGTGTTTTATATTACATGCCTGTATGTTGTCCTCGTGAGATGGAATCAAGATAGGTTAAAGGTAGAGACTAAAGAATTTTCTATCCTAATCTGTTACAGTATTTTAAATAATGTAATCGATAAAGGCAACGCCCACTTCTGATATACATAGTATGTCAAGTCTTCCTTCTTTAAAGTTTTTCAAGGAAAGTGCTGGTCAGATTTAAGCACAACAAATTCAGCGAGTTCCCTGTGTGGCTGGTTAGTAATTCCTTATCCCATAAAGAATTTTAAAAATGTGCCAGCTTAAGAAGGTCAGAGGCTAAAGCATGGAGGTGTTTAATGCACTCTTTTCTTTTCTCTCTCACTAATAGACTGTTGACATGGGTCTTTTGTGAATTCCCTGGCTAACTGAGTATATTCATGATCTGAGTGAAGGGAGGAGCAGAGACTGCTCAAATTTCAGGATATGAGGTTTTGTTTAATTTCAGTCAATCATTGGTTGATAGCACGTATAGCAGATGCAATGCATCCTCCAAGAGAGCTCTGAGATCTTTGGGTCTGTGTATATAAATCATCTTGCCTGCCATGACACCGCAGCCAACAAGCCCTGTTTGACACTGACAGGGACCAGATGTGTAAGGCCATGGCACAGACATTAGGTTTTCACATCAGCTGACTGACAGTTACATTTGGAGGCTCCAGATGAGGCTTGGAGATTTCGTCGAGTCCATCAAGTAGATGGAAATCTGCATTTAATGTTATCACATGCCTCTAAACACTTAACTGAAGATAAAACCACCTCTGTCCATGGAATTGAGCTTACAATAACCTAATTTTAGCTTTTGTACCTAAATACTTCAATCTCTCACCTACTGTCACTCTTACACACTCTGTCTGATTTTTGTAGCCACAAAAGAAAGTTTAAAAAGTAAAAATTATATTCACAAAACATGTATGAAACCTATTTTCCTGGAATGTTTTTTGCCTTTTTCTGTTTCTAAATATAATAAACATGATATATTTATGAGCAAATAAAGATATACATAATATATTTTACATTCTCAATACAAAAGGATCTTACATTTATTATGGGTACTCAAAAATTAGTATTTGCATATTACAAAATTTCCCCGTTTCACTTTTTTTTTTAATTATAGCTGTCTTTATTTATTTATTTATTTATTTATTTTTATTGTTTTGACAGAGTGAGAGAGAGAGATACGGAGACAGAGAGAGAACTGAACTGGGGGAGCTCCCAGCCCAGCATATGGGTCCGCACTGGCCGGGGCCGGGACTCGATCCTTGGTCCCTGGCACTGCAAAGTGAGCGCCCAACCCACTGAGCCATCCCGGCTTCCCCACCCAAGTTTCACTTTTAAGAGCTTAATAACTTCTGGAAGTTTTCTGTTTCTAAATCTCAAGGTTGAAAATCTCTAACATAGGAATAGTACCGGTAGTTGAAGTAGATTGCCATTGTTAAGTAAAAGATTCTTTGCACAGAGTTAATGAGAGGCTGAGGTCATTTTAATCTGAATTGAAAGAAGCAGATCACAAAGTAGGGCCTCAAATCATGAACTGACTTCAGTGTAGCATTTTGGGTGATTAAATGTTTATTCTTAATCATTATTTTAAAAATGAAGCTATAGTTTTATATATTTTCATCAATATTTAGGTGAAAATAAAAAGAAACAGTTAAGGAAAAACATTTAAGACAATTTCTCATTGAATTTCAAACAAACTTTTAAAATAACTATTCAAAAATGGGTTATAGAATGGGTTATGACTTTGATTTTCAGTCTTCAAAATCTCAGTGACAAAATATGAAATATGTTTATTTTAGAAAACCCCAGTATCAGCCTTAGTTTGAGCTTGTATCAGTGCAATTGCAAAGCAACAGGAGGAAAATGTTCATGCTAATTATGAGGGCAATTACTGGTTTGGTTCATACTGGACCCCTTTAATGTTTGAAGAGAGACACACACACACACACACACACACACACACACACCCCTCCCCCCCCTCCATTGGCATTTTTAGCTATGGCTACTGAAAGCTGATTATTCTTCTAATCAAAACCATCATAATCAGGGGAGACAATTAGCCAGGTTAGGCCTCTGCTGATTTTGCATGTGGCCCTTTTAGCATCAGATGGCCTTGAGCATTCTTGAATCATACCAACAAGTATTTCGTTAATACTTACTCCACTCCTCCTGCTGCTGTTAGGGTCTGCTTTTCATTTCTGAGTTGCCTGCATTTCTGAGTTCTTGTTTATTTTGTGTTGAGACCACAAGGTACTGAAATTTTCAAAAATGGAAACTTGGCAGACCTCATAGTGCATTTTTAAAATCACCTACTCAATAGCTCTAAACATCATGAAATTACCTATAGATAGGTTCCTATTTGATTTTGTACTTATGGAACTCAGTTTATAGTTTGATTCCTATGTAAAATGCATATACATAGAGTGCATTAGACAGAGGTCCACAGACAATAGGCCTAGCAAATTTTAAGCCTTACTTAAATCAGAATAACGTAAAACCCATATATATTCCTATTTTTCATATGAAATAAATTTTGTTCTGAATATAATATTTATTTATTAGTCTGGCCATTGCCAGATTCTACCAAATACTGGAAATTTTCTAATAAAAAAAAATCAATGTCTTTTATCAAGTCTTTCAATATCTAATGTCTGAATTGACTGTATATCTTTCTAGTGGAAAATTCTGCCAGTTTTAGAACTCAAGCTAAAATGTAACCACGTTATAGGCATTTATAGTCAAATATATATCACTTATTTCAATATCTAGTTTCAAAATACAGTATCATCTTAAAATGTTTTTAGCAGGAAGCCAGAAGAACAAATAGAAATTTACTTAAAACAGTGTGGGGCTTGTTATTATTATATAAAGGCACATATAAGAACCTTATATAATTTTTTCTTAAAACAAGGAAAGGAAATACCAGGCAAGCATTCTTTTTCTTTTATTTGAAAGAATAAGATGTTTACTGAGATACTGTATTTCTGAGTTAGGTCGTTATGTGTGTGCAGATCTGTGTGTTCATGAGTTATCCCATGTGAATTATATTTTGGTAATGACAACAGGGAAGATCAATGAGAAAATTACTTTTTAAGGGGCTTACTATTTAAGAGATAATAATTTGTTTCATTTAAAGGGTTTTTTCTTTCATAATAGTTCTGATCATTAAGTGAATATAGACCTGAAATTTACAAGCAAATGTCAGCTTCATAAGTTTGATATTTAAGTGGGTCTGAATTTGAGTAATCTGTATAATTTCTCTATGCATTTATTTATTCATTCAGACTTTTCATTTGCTTATTCATTCATCATTTATTCTCTCTTTACATATAAATAAATCTACATATCTAAACATATATTGAGAATATATATTTTTCACTTCCCAAACTGTAAAGTAGTTGATATCTCCAAGTGTATTTATAAATTCTTTTTTTTTTTCCATTTTACAAAATTTAGATATATTTGTTGGGTCTATTTGTGATTCGTGGGAATAATCGTTTATCCCAAATTTTGCAGTATAGCTTGAATACCTTGCATGATTTTTTGTTGTTGTTTTTTGCTTTTGCTTTACACATGTGCAGAGACAGCTAATGCAAACCAAAATAGCTGATTTAACAACTTGCTCTATGGGCAATTAAACCAGGAGTATTATCTCAGCAAGAACAAGTGAGCAAATTACACATGTGAAGTAAAATCTTGAGTGCATAGGTATTACTGTACAAGAGGCTATGTTCAGATTCTTGTAGAGATCAATGGGGGTTTATTGATGAATACCAGAGAACAGAGAAATGATGTTATAAACTTTTAATAGTCTAATAAACTATACTTAAGGCTTTCTGTCTTGGTGAGATCTCTAGCTTTTATGTGATAGAACAGTGTGGTCCTCTACACATAGTGACAAAAGCTGTCTGACTTCCCAAGGGGTTAATGCTAAGGGATCAAATGCCAAGGTCATGCAGTTCTCAGTCTCCTGCGGTTATCTTGAGAAAATGAAAAGTCTTCAAAATCATTATTACTTGTGTTCTCTTAAGAATTGTGATGAATGATAAAGCATTGTGACTTTTAAAATATTATTTATGAGTTCCCACATATAAGAAAAACTCTCAAATCCTCATTGGTTTGAGTGGTCTCTGGTTGACCTCAAAAATACTATATAATTTTAGCACTCTAAACACCCCCGTGTCTCTTACAAAACAGAGTCCAGTTCATGTGAAATAATGAATACTTTGTTGGAGGATTTAGTAGATGAACCACATACATCCAGTGCCCTGGTTTTCACCCTTAGCCCTAGAATTGCTCAGTGTTTCATGCATTTATCAATTATAGGCAAAATTTAAGGAGCAAAACGTAGAAAAAAATATTTGAGTTACTGAGCAATACTCCCAGGTAATAGGCTTTTATGAATTTTGATGTAATGAATTATAGCTTTGAACATGCATAAAGATATCAGAAGGAGAAAATATTTAGTCAGCAAAACTAGTAGAGAAGGAAGACAAAGGAGGGAGAATGGCAGAAGGCGGTTCATCACTTGAGACCTGTGACTTTCACTTAAATCAAGTCACGATGAGGCTGATAGCACACCAGTTCTCTAAGAAATGAAGATTTTTCTGTCATCTAGAGAAGCCAGGAACTTTGCCTTTGGAATTCTAAACCCAAACACTCAGTGGTCCCAGGGTGCTCAAAAAGCCATTTTGATTCAATGAATCAAAATGAATCAAAATGACCAAAAAACATTTTTGTTTAGCATATCCCATTCCATGTCTTATAAGTCCCCTCTTTTCTCCTAATTCTGAAGTTGAGGCATATAAAATATTTCACGGCTTTCTGTCATAGTTAATCCAAATTTATAGCAAAAATAACAGAGCATTTGAAAGGACATGATTTGCCTCACCTTTGGGACCTGCAGGCCTTTCTACCATGCATAACAACAAAACACTCATGTCAGCATATCCTTCATCAGAGAGCCAACAGGGAAAGTTAGAGAAATAAAAGAAATGACCTCCATCTGCTTAACATATTGTCAACAGTTTTGGAGACGGACAAAATCTTAAATTTCTCCCACACTTAAGGTACCTAATTACCTTCTGAAAGTCTTTGGAAGAGAAGTTTTATCTGTCCAGAGAGAGCAATACAGATGTTTTTCTCCTATCGTTTTTAGTAGGAGGGAACAGGTGTAAAGCAATTTTGATTAAGTGTACATTCATATATTTATATCCCTGTAACGGGGATGTTGGAACCCAGATTGGCCCTCAAGGACTGTAGATGTTAAGAGACTCCATGAAGTGGTTCATAAGATACTTGGGGGGAAGTTTCTAAATGGTGACCTCACTGGTTTTTTCTCATCATTGTGCTTGCCATTTCCTGTTGTGTTGCTCTGGTGCCCTCAGTAGGGTTGAAAGCAGGTGTGGGGGTAAAATGACAATGTAGTGAACTGCAACTATAGCTTCTCTTGTAGCTTTTAATCAGTGGTGATATTTCTATCAGTTGTCACAACCTAAATGGTCCCTAGTTCTGCCACTGTCCATGTGGAAAGAGTGGAATCCTTTTCATGATTTTACCTGTATTTTTGCCCTTCCCATTTTCCATACCAGACACTAGACACTTGACACTCAATCATCATGACCCCTTGTACCCCTGTGATGTTAGATGCTGTGTCAGCTTGGGAGTGTTTGGTTAGAACCATTCTTCACTCCACTGAAATAGATGTAATGAATGGAAACCCTGGAGTAGGATTGGGTATAATCTTTGGTGTTCTACCAAATCTTAGTTTCTAAAAGAACCCAGTCACCAAAAATTTACTAACTATTCTGCATGCTCCCTGTGCTAAACTCAAACAACATTGTAGAACCTTTAGGATAACTAGTTTTTCATTTATTTAGAATTGAGATAGAGAGAGATGAAGTGACTGGCCCAATTCACACTGTATTTAGGCAGAGACTATGTTTAAACCCACATATTCATTAACTCCATATTCATTGTTCTTTTGGCGATTACACATTAACTTTTAACACTGGCGGTCATACATAAAGTGCTTTAAAATATTCAACAAATGTTAGGGAGGGAATACTTTTACCCCTCTTGTTCATGTCCTTTTCTTTAATTCTGCAAATGCCCTACTTCAAGCTCATCATGTCTAGGCAGTCCTAAGAAGCCGAAGTGAAAGGGTTGTGTCTGACTTATTTTGTAGCTTCTGGAATATAAAGTACGTGTATCTTGCACAAAATAGGGTCTCTACAGATAGTCTCTGCATGGATGAATAAGTGAATAGTTCACTGTCAGGTGCAGGGGAGTAAGGATCCTCTGCTGAAGACTGATATCTGTCTGTGTTTGCCTGGTCCACTGCAGTAGACTTCTTGTGATCTTACTCCAGGCTTTCTCCCACCCGGTGTGTCTTCTGCAGGACTAAGAGAACAATCACTTTGAAACACAAATTCAGTTATGTCCTATACCTTCTTAAAACTCTACTCTGGTTCTTGATTGTCTGTCAAACCTCTTTTTCAAAATAGAGTGCTTATCTCCCTCGGCAGCCCCATTTGCCCTCTCGAACAAGCTCCTTGCTTTTGAGCCTTCTAAAGTTTGCACCTGTTCCTCTTGCCTAAAAAGCCCACTCCTTCCCCTTCTATCTAGAGTCAAAGACCTGCCTGCTCTGTGAGGTCTTCCTAACCCTTTCAGAGTCTGTTCTGTTTCCTATTTTCCACAGCATTTGGTACAAATTTCTCTTACAACATTTATGCTATTTTATTGCAGTGATTTATTTGTGTGACTCTCTCACGCCCCACCCCAACCCCCATTGTCAGTTCCTCTAGGCCAGGACTATGTCTGGCTTCATTTTGTTTCTCCTTCTTCAGTCTAATGCCTGAGCCACAGGGCCCAGGAGAGGGCTGGCAATTAGCATACTTATATTGAATGAATGAATTAACAAAGAGAGACAGGACATAAAATATCCTTTGGTGAAAAGTCAACCAAATTAGGAAATGATAGAAGTTCAGCCTAATCATAGTGTTCAAGTGAAGTGTAATTTTAAAGTTTAAGTTAAAATAGACCTTCTTCTACAGAAATATCATTTATTCTAATGAAGTGTGATGACACTTAATCTGTAGAGCTAATCTCATCAGAATTTGGAAATCTCAAGTATTTCTCTAGTATGTACCCCACACCTCTGTCATTCTGTCTGGTGTCCATTTTCAGAGGCCTGTTCTCCCAAACCTGCAGAGCACTGAGCTTTTCTCATCAAAATGTACCAACCATGTGCCTTGGTCTCTCAGGGGTCTTAACTTTGCTATGTGCAGGTATTAATGAGTCAGAGAAATGAAAATATGTTAATGCAGTGGCTGGCATGTGTGATTTCCATCGAGGCAAAATAATAATTTTATACATATTTAAGAAGTGAAATTCACTTTGTGGAATGTATTTTTGTATAAAGATGGCATTTGTGTTCCAGAAATCAGACTAGATAGGCAACTGCCCATACCTCCTCAGTGTATTTATATACCTAACACACTTCCAAAAGGTGTCTGAGTTGGTTTTGTGTGTGCATAGACAATCCCTTTCAAGAGTCAGCATATTCTCCTCCCCATTGTGTTAGCTTCTTTTAGAAATCACTTTTCTTTCATACACAAATTTATGATTATACTGGAGATGTTACAATGACTCAAAATTTTTATCTCAAAAAATTTTTGAGCGTCTCAAGATAGTTTTCAAAGTAGTGATTCTTTGTCAACTGCAGTAAAAAAAAGCCCTTTTTAATTACATAATATAATTTCACATATCCCTTTTGCCTGTACAATTTGTTAAGCACTGTCTAAACACTTTACATTTGGTCCAAATTTGCTCATTTAATTTATTGAATCCTAACAAGTGTGTAGGAGTGAGACATTATTATTATTATTATTCCAGTGTTATAGATGAGGAAACTGAGGCATAGGAAGGGAAAGTATAATAACTTGTCAAAGTTACACAGTTATTAGTAGCAGAGCCCAGATTTGAAGCTAGGCAGATGGCTCTATTCTTTTCTCTGACCTCTTTCTTGCACTGCCTGCCACAACCAATAAGGATAATTGTTTCTTCTCAATTATCAGATGGATGTCTGCAAAGTCTGAGAAATGAAGATAAAGTTGAAATATCTTTAATCACCTCTGATTTTCTTGATAACCACCAGACACTAGCCAACTTTACAAACCATATGCGCTGAAGAAGCCAGGTGCCACAAGGAGGATTGGAAATGAAATTCTCTTTCCACTCTGATTTCTACTTTTTATTAGTAACACCTCCCAAGTGGTTCAGAGAATACCTATTAGTGTTCCTGGACATCTTGTACGATTTGTAAGCATCCGTAGAGAGGTCTGGGTGGTTGATCTCCACACCTGCCAGGTGTCCCTCTGCCCCTGTTGAACATCCCTGCCTGAGCAGTTCTAGGATGCTCAGTGAGGCGAGAAGTCTCCCCATTCATAGGCTCAACATCTTATGATTTCTCTGTTGTCAAGTCTATGGTGCCAGGTATCATCCTGCAGGAGGCTGAGAGCCAACTCTCACTGGACTTGTACACTTCCATTTCTTCC